>VZRN01005878.1:36959-82762 GCA_013397935.1 Dasyornis broadbenti | reverse complement strand
AAGGGAAGGGAAGGGAAGGGAAGGGAAGGGAAGGGAAGGGGTGGCTGAGTCTGGGTTCTCCAAGGGGTTCATGTAGGAGGATTTCAGGACAGGGAATGTGGCTGGGACACTGCATGAGGATATTTGGGATCCAGATTCCCTCAGGGCGTGTTTGCAGCGCGAGTTCCTCTGCAGAGCCTCCAGCTGTAAATCTGCCGGGTCTTTAACATGACAAAGGCAGCCCCAGCCTAAAATGCCCTTCTGTGTGAGAAGCAGCATGGAGCAGGATATGGAAAAGATTTCTCACAAAGTAGCTTGTGATTCAGATGGAAAATGTCAGGTTTTGAAAATTATTAATCTTTGTGCTGCACAAAACTGTCAGCTGTAGGGGCGTTCAGTGTGGGAGGTTCCTGCGGGAGAGTATTTCCAAATGGGTTTTTTTGGGGCTGTTTTTCTTCTTTCCCTTTGTTTTTTGGGGGATTCTTTTGTTCCTTCCCCCACGGGGCGCTGAGTAAACAGGCAGCTGAAGCTCCTGATGGGGACAGCAGCAGAAGTGACAGAGCAGGGAGCTGAGGTGGTGACAGCAGAGTCAGGGGAGCGTCACCACCCCGGGCCTGATTCACTGCGGAGGGAGATGGAGCAGGGGGAAAACAGGGAATGAGTTCAGGATTGGGTAAACAACCGAGTGAGGGCTTGTTCTGTGCAGGGTTAGGACGGAAATGGGATTGGGGTGGGAGGTGCTGCCCCAGCCCCGAGCTGGCGGTGTCTGAGCTGGGTCCGTCCTGCTCGCCCTGGCAGGGTCTGGGGGGGCTCAGCGCTCTCTGGGCTTTAGCCAGGAAAAATGGGGGAAAGTTCCAGGAAAGGCTGATGGGAGGAGCACTGGGAGGGTGTCCCAGGGGATCAGGAGCAGCTCTGGGCAGCGAGGATTCCTTTCTGTTCAGAATCTGGGGAAGGTCTGGGGAATGGTTGGGCTGGGCTGGGTTGAGTCTCCAGGTGGGTCTGGGGCTGGCAGGGACCCGTTTGCCCTCCAGGTGTGGCTCCAATCCCCAGGAACTCCGCCCCATGGGCTCGGGACCCAGCCGGTGTTCCCAGCCCCTGTGGCACTGCCTCATTTCACAATGAACCCAGTGATCCTAAACATCTTCTCCAGCCCAGGCTGTGGAGTGACTTGTTCAGTTTTCTGTAGAGCATTTTGAACATTGGCAAACTCAGAGAGACTGAAAGCTTTTGCTCTCCAATTTCATGTGGAATGCCTTTGCTTCAATGGGTTTGGCCGAAGTTATCTGATTGGAAAGGGAAGAGTGAAAGAGGAATTGCAAAATATTCACTTATTCAAACAATTAACTGGAGGGCACTACAGAAACCTGATCATTGTCACTGAAACTGCGGGAAAAACAAAAACCCTGCAACAACATTTTAATGTCAGAGAGTCAAGGCATTGCTTGATTTTCTGGCCAGGCTGTGCCACAGAAATCATCTCACCCACACACAGCCCGGCTGTGCACAGACAATCATTCCATCACACACACGTTTTTACAGGATTTCCCCCCAAACTTTATCCAGCCCAAAGCCACAGAAAGGCACTGGCTCAGTCTCCATTGGTTCCAAGCTGAGCAAGCGCCAGCATTCAGTTTCCCATTGGATCCCAATCTCCTCGCCTCCCATGGCCATTGGATCTTCTTTCTCCTTGCTCTCGCTGCAGCCCAGGTGTCTGTGCCCAGCCAGGGCTGTTGTTTGCAGTCCATGGCTGTCAGTGGCCACTGAGAGCTGGGATCTCTTGTGGATCTCCTGGGCCACTGCCAGGCTCTTGGGATGCTGAGCTCACCAGGCCTCACCTGCAGAAACAATGCCCTGGGAAGGAGCTGCAGTTCCCTTCCCCTGGGGCAAGGCTGGACACACCTGGCTGAAGTTCTAGCAAACATTTTCACTCTGCTGTGGTTTCCAACATCATGTCCTGGTGCAGTATCAGCAATGGATCCAAACGCCTCCCAGGTCTGTTCAATCCCATGGTGCTGGGATGCTTCACTGTTTAATTTAAAGGCATGGAGGTCGTGTGTGTGTGTGTTTCAGGAAATCTCTGTAGCTGAACGCCCTGAAAAGCCCAAATGAGCAGCCAGAACAAGGCTGGTCCCTGGGTGTGGGACCCCAAGGTGCTGCAGTGCCCAGAGCACAGCTCCCCGCCCTGGGCTTGTTGTGTTCAGTGCTGCAAACACAGCATTCAATATTCTGTGAGTGTCCCTTGTTGCTTTGATGGAATTTATGCAGAGACCTAAAAAATCTGTGGCTCGGTCTCCCCACGTGTGTAGAAAATATCAATGAATTGGATCTTTCCTGTTGTAAAGGCCACTGGATGCTTCAAAAACCGGACAGAAATCCTGAATTTGTTTTGTAGGAAAAAGCATTATAAAACTTTACATCCCAGACTGTATTGTTTAACTACAGACAAAGTTTGTTTCCCCAATCACAATAAAATAAAATCTCCGAATATGAAGATCCGTCATTAAATTTAATTTGTGTAAAGTGCAGCAAGGCATGGAAACACCTGCAAATACAGCCAGTACATGATTTCACAGGAACTGGGAAATCTGGTGTTCTTCTCCTCTAAACTCATATTTAAATTGGGCACTGTAGTTGGAATTATGTCTATTAATACTTAATGGTCCCTATTTTCTCAGCACGTCTGAGTTACCTGGAGGAGCAGAACGAGCTGCACTCTCTCAGTCCAGTTTTAATGAGCTCATCAGGGATTTCAGGCTCGGTTGTTGAGAATTGCACTTTGATGTCTTACTTGGCCACTGAGTGTCCCTAAATTGTAATTTGAGAATTTATTCCTGCCGTGGTCTCAAGCTCTCAGCATTGGAATAAAGGCCCCATTTTTGGAGCCTGGTTTCTCTCTCTTCTGGATGAAATGAAACTGAATTTCTCTCTGAGCTCGTGTTGTGGTTTTTTTCCAAATGAGCATTTCCGTATTGTTGTCTCAGTAATTAAGATTAACTGGACCCAGATCTCATCACAGACACGACTCTGGGAACATGGCAGGAATCCACATTAGCAGGTGAAACATGAAATTTTCAGTAGAAGAGGAGTTAATTTAGGGAGTCCCCTGTTAATCCATTTCTCCTGGATTTGCATTTGTCAGCACAGGACAGGGTTTGTTGTCTGATTTTGGTCTGAGAGGAGGCTCCTGGTGACCTCTGGGCTCTGCAGCCTCTGGTGGGCGATGAACAGGATTTTTGAGGGTTCTGAACAGAAATGCTGTGCTGGGGAATGAGCGGGATTTTTGAGGGTTCTGAACAGAAATGCTGTGCTGGGGTTCGTGGGGAGGAACTGCTGGGGACAGCGGGTTGGGTCATTTATGAAGCAGCAGAGGAACATCCCCAGGAGAAGGAGCAGGGTCCTTGTTGGTGTCGCTTTGGTCACTGAGGGGCTGTGGCAGAGCACAGGGAGCTGCTGGACCCTGAGGGAAGGAATCTCCTCCTCCCCCGTTCCTGGTGCTGGATCTCCCCCGGCAGAGCAGGCGCTCCCCCGATCCATCCCTGGCTCTCATTTCCTTTGTACCTTCGTCCATAAAACTGGAATCACCCCAGCCGGGCAGTGATTCACGGCTTGTTCCCCATTCCCCGGGTGTGTGGAGCTGGCTCTGGCTAAAAACAGGGATGTGTGGGAGGGGAAGTTCCTTTTGTGTTGGAATTGTCCCGGTGCCTGCTCGGGAAGCAGCGACTCCAGCCCCCAGCCCCTGCCTTCCAGGCTGTAATTTCCTCCTGGCAGCAGCTAACGCTGGAGTTTGATGCACAGCGAGGTTACTGTGCTGAGGGGAAGTTTGATACTCCTCACACACCCCATGCTGGGAGGCTTTTAGTTACAGATCCATCTGTTTGGGATGCTGGAGAATCCTTTTCCCTTTAAAGATTTATATTGCTTGCATACTGCTCGAGAAAAAAAAAAATCTAGATGTTAAATAAATGTATGAACGTGTGAAAGATTCTTCAAGTTTGTAACCCACTTAATATTTAATAAATGTAATATATCATTTTTATAAATATGTATAGCTTGGATATAAATAAATTTAGGATCCAGAAGGGATTACAATAGGATGCACATCCATCTCTGTGGCACAGGAAGGGCCAGGAATGTTTTATGAACAAATTAATCCTCATTGGGGGAAATAAATGCCCTCCCCTCTTGCATCCTTGGACGAGGTGGTGCAAAGTTCCTTTAAAGAATTCCATGGAACTGGAAGTGTTCCTGGAGCTCCAGGATGGCTCTGTCAGAGGAGAATAAAGGTTGGAATTTGCAAGTAAAGGTGGGATGTTTTAAACTTCCTTCTGTTTTGTAGGAATACAGGTGTGAGTGAATGGTGCCAGGGGCGCAGGGATTGAACGAGGGCTGGGAACTTTGGGAGACAGGAAAGGAGGATAAATGAGGGTTGGGAGAATGGCCTCGCTCCGGGCAGAACAGCCCTTGCACAGGCCCATTCCCACAGAGCACGCGGGGTCCCGGAACCCTCCCAGAGCAGAATCCTCTCTGTCCCCCAGACATTCCCACTGATGCCGTTTTTCCTACCCAGCTCTTTCCCCCCGGCTCCTCACCAGCAGCAGCATCGGCGCTGCCACCCAAACCCCTCCGGGCACAGAGCCCACCTGGCAGAGGCCCCGAGTGGCACTGAACCGTGGCTGTGGCTGCTGTGGCACCCACAGAGCTGAACGTCACCACAGCGTGGCCCTGGCTGCTCCAGGAGGGTCTGGGACCCCGAGTGCTCCTTGGCCTCCCTTCCCAAGGAGCTGCAGTGTCCATGGGTGGGTGCCAGGGCCTGGCCACGGGCAGGGGCTGCTCCCAGGCCCTCCTGTCCCTCTCAGACGATGCCACCCCAACCGTGGGCAGCGTTTGTCCATTTCCCTTCCCCACGGCTGCTCCCAGAGTGACTCCTGAGCCCAGGGATGTCGCCCAGGGGAGTCCGGTGCTGATTAAGGCCAGGATGCCACGGCCTTCCCAGGCTGAGCGTCCCGCAGGGAACAGCCTCTCTAGGGGTGTGGGCAAGGCCTCCTGGAGCGACTGTGACTTCAGCACGGGTAGCGATTTCAGCTGCTGTGATTCGGCTCTTTGTGAAATCACCCAAGGCAAACTCAGGGACAGAGGGCCAGGAGCCTCGTACGGCAGTTCCACAGAGGGAGTTTTATTGTCCAGCACCCTGCGAAGGGGAGCCAGGGACAAAAAGTCCCTGGTGTCAGGGATGGGTGCACAGGTTTAGATGGGAAAACCAGGGGGTGGGGTGGAAAGCGATCAGCCAGCGGGGCACGGGCTGTTCTCATGGAGAAACGAGGCGTGTTGGGAACTCGCCGTCACCTAAGGAGAGCTGCTGATCTCCGACTTCTCCAGGGGAGGGCAAAGGGCTCACAGCCCTCCCCACAGGGAAGGGAGGGAATGTCCCCAGGGGATGTCCCCAGGTTCGCTGCCAGCCGCCCCCAGCCCCTGCAAAGCCAGGGATGATCCCAGCAGCCCAGCTGGAAGGAGCCATTGCAGGAGCCATTGTCTGGAGTGGCAGCCCCAGCCAGGTTCCTCATCCGGGCCCATGGGAGCAGAAATGAGATCTTCCACGTTCAGATAAGCGGGGTTCGTTTGCAGCTGAAGATTCCCAGCACGCTGCTTTTGTGTGATAATATTTCAGATTTATTTCCACAACTTATTGCACATTCATTTTTCGGAGTTTTCATTGCAGAAAATTGCCAGGAGGAATGGATTTTGTCTTCCTCAGCTGGCAGAACAATTTTCCACCTGTCGCCCAAATATTTGATGAGAAGGATTATGGCAGAGCTGCTGGAAGTTTATGCTTTCTATCCACGGGAAGCAGGAGGGGCTGATGAAGTTAATGCGGGGATATCAGGGATATCAGGGCTTGGCTGCTGAGATGGAGCTGCAGCACTTGTGACTCCCCACGGGGGCTGGAAATTCGGGAGATGACGGAGATGGGATCACAGGAGTGAGCTCGGCTGGGTCTGGCCTTCACACCTGCCCTGGGTTCCATCCAGAGCTCCCTGAGGAGCAGCTGCTCCCTGAGGAGCCCTGAGGAAGGGCTGGATTCACCGAGGGTTCATTGATGAATTGAGAATTCATTGACTTATTGAGGGTTTGCTGATTTATTGAGGGATTTATTGAGGAGCTCATTGATTTATTGAGAATTCATTGATTTATTGAGGGTTTGCTGATTTATTGAGGGATTTATTGAGGAGCTCATTGATTTATTGAGAATTCATTGATTTATTGAGGGTTTGCTGATTTATTGAGGGATTTATTGAGGGACTCATTGATTTATTGAGAATTCATTGATTTATTGAGAATTCATTGATTTATTGAGGGTTCACTGATTTATTGAGGGGCTCATTGATTTATTGAGGGATTTATGGAGGGGTTAATTGATTTTTTTGATGGGTTCATTGATTTATTGAGAGTTCATTGGTTTATGGAGAATTCATTGATTTATTGAGGAGTTTGCTGTTTAATTGAGGGTTCACTGATTTATTGAGGGTTCATTAATTTATTGAGCGGTTCATTGGTTCACTGAGATGTTATTGATTTACTGAGGGGTTCACTGATTGATTGAGATTCACTGATTTATTGAGACTTTATTGATTTATTGAGGGGTTCACTGATTAATTGAGGGATTTACTGAGGGGTTCATTGATTTTTTTGATGGGTTCATTGATTTATTGAGGGTTCACTGATTTACTGAGGGTTCACTGAGAGTTTATTGATTTATTGAGGGGTTCATTGATTGAGGTTCATTGACTTTGAGGGGTTCATTGATTAATTGAGGGTTTACTAATTTATTGAGAATTCATTGATTTATTGAGAGTTCACTGATTTACAGGGAGTTCATTGATTTTTTTGAGGGGTTTATTGATTTATTGAGGGGTTCATTGATGGAGGGTTCATTGATTTTTTTAATGGGTCCATTGATTTATTGAGGGATTTACTGAGAGTTCATTGATTTTTTGAGTGGCTCACTGATTAATTGAGGGGTTCACTGATTAATTGAGGGGTTCACTGATTGATTGAGGGTTCACTGATTTATTGAGGGCTCCTTGCCCAGCTGTTTCCCAGGTTCTCTCAGCTTCCATGGGCACAGCCGGAGGGGCTGCAAGGATCCCTCTCCCTCCATCTCCTCCAAAGGCCCCATCCTGGGAGCTGCCAGCTTTGGAGGGAATATCTGCAAACACAAGTGGCAGCTGCCACAGAGCAGAAACGGTTCTTCCTCACAGGAAAAATGTCAATATCCAGTAAAAAACTCAGTGTATTATTGGGCAAAGGCATTTAAAGTTCATTAATGAAACTAAATCTGGCTTTGTGCTGTACAGCAGCCAGGAAAAACAAATCAGGATTTCTGCTAAAAGCATTGAAAAAACAGGAATAAATGGAGATGAGCAGCCTGGCCTGTGGAAGGTGCTCCTGCCCACAGCGGGCTGGAATGGGATGAGCTCCAGGGCCCTCTGGAGCGGGGCTCCTCAGGGTTTGTTCTGCGCCTCCAAGTCCCCTCCTGTGCTCACTACCCCGTCCTGGGGCTCCGCGAATCCCTGAGCCAGGGAAACAACAAAGGCATGAAAGGATTTCACGTGGGCAGCCAAAGCTGCCATTTCCATCAATTTCTGAGTGACTTCCAAAAAAACCCACTTTGCGTGGGGGCCGGGGTCATCTGATGAAGCAAATGTAGGCAAATCTCACGGAGCTGCTTTTCTGACTGAGTAATGACTCAAATTTCATCATGGAAACCGTTCCATGAAGGAGGAAATTCTCTCTTCTGGACCTGGCTTTTTGTTTTCCCATCCTCTGCCTCCCCTGGCAAGCTGAGCACACGTGGAAAAGGCACCCGGCTTTAGTTAACTTTATTTAAGGAAATTAATTATTTAACTTTATTTAACAAAATAAATTATTTAACTTTATTTAACGATATAAACACATTATTTGGTGTTGGAGGAAATCCTGACCGCAGGGGGTTAAAGTCCAGCAGGGATTGGAGACATGGAAAGGGAGGAATGTGGATGTTTGGAATGTTGGTCATCCCCAGTTGTGCTTCTGCTCTTGAACGGACCTGGCCAAAGGAGGGCTGGGATATTTCCCACTGGGAAAAGGCTTTTTCCTCTGGATTGGGGCACAGGAAACTCCAAACCACCAGGAAATAACCCAGTGCTGATGCCAGGATTTAAAAATTACGGGGGCTTGGAAAAAGAAGGCAAAGGGGGAGGAATTCCTGAGCAGGAGAAGGAGGATGGAGGGAATTGGGAATGTTTCTCTGTGGGAATGTTCTTCTGTGGGAATGGCTCCTGTGTCCCTGCTGATGGAGGAATCACTTCAGGGCAGTCCCATAAAGCGGGAAAAACCCAAACCCCCGGCAGAGAGGGGAAGCAGCTCCCTCTGGTCCTGGGGATGCTGGATCAGAGTGGGAGCAAATCAGCCACTTTTGGGGCTTTCAGAGTTTTGTTTTCCTGCTTCCACCAAGGTGCAAAACAGGCTGTGTTTAGGAACGTGGGGAAGTCTTTGCACAATTTATTGTCACGTTCATTTGCATTTATCGTAAATTACTTGGCTTGTTGGGGACAATTCTGACTTTTTGTGGTTTTAATATAGAAAGAATCATGCTGCTCTCTCTAAATAACTTTTAATTTGAGAAAAAAATTTCAGAACTCATAGTTTTTCATTGTTTAAGATCTCATTTTAACATCTAAATTATCCTAATCAGATTTGAAATCCTGACTCATCTGTGTCTGCTGCTGTCCAGGTTTCCTAATGCGTTCTGACAACAACAGCGTGTTTATTTCAGGGAAGGATTTAATGTTTGTTCCAAACTTTTTTTTTCCCGCTCCTTTCTTTTTCATTTCTATTATTGTCATAAAAAGATTTAAAGTCCCTTTTGGCCTCGTGTGCAGAGCATAAAACACAAAACCCTTCCTGAAAGGTAATTTTCCAGGAATGAAAACCGCAAGAATTGTGTCTCGGGGTTTGTTCCTTTGTCATTTGCTGCTGCTACAAAACAGCTTTTTTTGTGTAGCTCTGAAGGGCCTGAATCCCAAACAGTGACAGTGAGACATGAAAAACCTCAGGGATTTGCAATCAGCCCCTGGGAAATTTCCAGCAGCTTCCAGGGGAGTTTGAATTCGAGTTAGGGCACAATAAAGGGGATCACAGGAGGAGGAGGCATTAAGGTGAAACTCTGAGCATTAAGTGCACTTTAGGAGAGGCTTTGCTTTGCCCAGCAGCTCCTGCAGGTACCTTGGGTGAAATGCGATTTATCTGGGAATGCTGTGCTGATTCCACCTGGGTTATGAATGTCCTGCAACAAGGAATTCAGGCCATTCCATTTGTACAGCGAGCAAAATACAGGAATAGCTGTAAATGCAGGAATAGCTGTAAATGCAGGGATATCTGTAAATACAGGGATACCTGTAAATGCAGGAATACCTGTAAATACAGGAATAGCTGTAAATGCAGGGATATCTGTAAATACAGGAATACCTGTAAATACAGGAATACCTGTAAATGCAGGAATAGCTGTAAATGCAGGAATAGCTGTAAATGCAGGAATACCTGTAAATACAGGAATATCTGTAAATACAGGAATACCTGTAAATACAGGAATAGCTGTAAATGCAGGGATACCTGTAAATACAGGAATACCTGTAAATGCAGGAATACCTGTAAATGCAGGGATATCTGTAAATACAGGAATGCCTGTAAATACAGGGATATCTGTAAATGCAGGAATACCTGTAAATGCAGGGATATCTGTAAATGCAGGAATACCTGTAAATACAGAAATTTCTGTCTGTGAGTGTGGTGGGGATGGGAAATGGTTCCTCCTTTTGTGAGCTGGGATCTTGGTTTGATTTTTGGGGATCTTGGTTTGATTTTTAAGGGAAAACGTTGAAGTGCAAAGGCGCACCTGGATTTCCCTCAATAAACGAAAGGTTTTCCTTAGGAGGGAGCCGCTGCCAGCCCCCAGAGCTCCCTCACAGCCAGCAGCAATCCTGGCACAACTCACCAGGAGAATTCCGCCCTGGGTTTCAGTGGGGCTGGGACTTCAGCCCTGCCTTGCCCTAAATAGCAAATTCAGTGGAATAACAGGGTCCCTGGGAGTTCTCCAGCTGGATGATCCTTCTGGAATCTCCCCCTCCCCACCAGGGGTGCACTCGGAGCCTTGATGGGAGCCTGGGATTTCCACGCCTCTCCAAAAAATCTTATAATGACATTTTTTGTTACTTCTTATAAAGCTTGGGTTTAATAAAGCCTGCAGGGACGCAGCGTTACTGAGGATTGACAAGATGGAAATTGGCATAAATGTTCAGGAGGAAAACGCTAAAAGTTGTGATAATATTTTCCAAAGTGCCCTGAGAACAGGGTTGAAAGCTCTGAACTCGTTTGAAAGTGGCTGTGAACTCCCAGCCCGGCTCAGGAGTGTTCGCGCACACGGAGCTCCGTGCTGAGGTAGCTGGCTCTGACAGGAACAAAACAAAGCAGATTCTCGTTACTCTCTCATCTCCTGGAGCTGGGAAGGGCTTGGTTTTCCTTCACAGCGCCAGAACTTCCCTCTCGTCGGCCTCAGTTTCATTGCTGGGGGTTCCATCACATCTCCCTTGCCCTCAGCATTTCCTCTCTGATCCCAGGTTCCCTTCATCCCCACACGTGTGCTCTGCCCTCCTCTGCCGGGGTGTGCCCGGTGCTCTCTGATCTCCCTGCGGAAATCGATCCCTTCCCACTTGGATTTGCTGCTTTTCTCTGAGTTTTCTCCAAAAGCCGACAAAGCAGTGAAATAAATTCCAGCATTGCTGGAGATCAATGGGAATTCCCCAGGTTTGACAGCAGCAGCGAGGATTTGAGTGGATGAGAGCTGTTCTAAAGGCAGGGCCTCTATTCCAGGGCCTCCGGAATTCGGGAAATGAGGGACCTGGGCTCATCCCCTGCTGGAGAAATGCCCTTGGCTCCGGTGGTGGCTGAGAATATTCACATCCTGCAGCTTCTGAACCCTCCATTCCCCACCAGTTTTTCTGGTGGTTTTGATGCTGTTTTGGGTCAGTTTGACAGTTCTTATACTTCAAATATTTGGGTTTTTTTTTCCATGTGTGTGTCATTGCAAACACAACCCGGTAGCCACGGAGCTCTGCAGGCGCTCCTGGACTAAACCTGAACCTAACTAAAACCCTGAGTGGATTTTTCATGTCGTCAGTGAAAAGAGATAACAAAAAAACCATGAAAAAGTCAATTTTCCTTTCGTTGCCTTTCAGGAAATGAGAACAGCGAGGCCCTGCCCGAGTCCATCCCCTCAGCCCCGGGGACGCTGCCCCATTTCCTGGAGGAGCCGGACGATTCCTACATCATCAAGAGCAACCCCATCGTGCTGCGCTGCCGCGCCGTGCCCGCCATGCAGATCTTCTTCAAGTGCAACGGAGAGTGGGTGCACCAGAACGAGCACGTGTCCCTCGAGAGCCTGGACGAGGCCACAGGTGGGGCAGATCCCAGCGGGAATTCCAGCCCTGGGCACTCCTCAGGGAGCTGGGGTCTCTGTTCCAGTGCTGCCGTTTGTAGCAGGAGCTTGTCAGGAAAACGAATCCACAAACACCAGAGTGTCCAAAAAGGAGACAGAGGAGTCCTGTAGCTTTATTCAAATAAAGGGAGAGGTCATGGGACAGTTTGCCATGGGGTCTCTGAAATTGTTAGAGGAGGCAGCCTCTTTTTATCCCCATTTCCTCTTTTTAGCCCAGTTTCCCGGCGGCAGTTCCCTCTCTCTTTCCCCATTGCCTGAGGTACTCAAGAGGCACAGACTCCCCGAATTTCCTAATGCAGAGCCCCTGCTCATGTACATCCCCCACTTTAGTTTTCTTTGTGTCTCAGCTCTTTTTCTCTAAATCCAGGGATTTAACCCTGCCTTGGGTGAGCACCAGTTTGTGTCAATTCATGGAATTCCCATGGAATTTGTGGTTCCTCCCATTGCTTCTCTCACCCATCAGTATCCGGCCTTACCCACCAGCAGGCCCGCAGTTTGTTTGTGAAGACACCTCCCTCTTGTTCCTTCCAAACTGGAAATAGGGAACCCCCAGTTTTTGTGGGATTCCTGTGGGGCTGAACCCAGGGCAGGTGAGGGTTTGCCCCCAGCCCAGCCAGGGGAGGGATTGGGGTGGGAATAACCTGAGCAGGAGAAATCCACGGTGTCCAGAGTGTGTGGAAGAGAATGAGAAGTGAGTGATTTGGGAGTGATCAAGAGATTTGATCAGCTCCAAGCAGTCCCTGTATCTCTTCTCATTTAGCAGCATCTTGATAAGTCTTGCAAAGCAATTTAATGCTGCGCTGCCTGTGCCTCCACAGGGCTGGGCTCTTATTGCTTTTCTCCCTCTCCGAATCCCAGCATTGCTAGGCAACCCCCAGCCTTGGCAGGAGCGCTGTGTGTACAACACCTTCTCCAGCAACACAAGAAATTCCTTTTTTAGAGGCAAAAATGCCGTTTAAAAAGAAGCTGCACCTCCTAAAGTAGTGCTTGGCATTCTTTTGAAGTGACACATTCTGAAGAAATCTCATATTAGAAGGGTTTTTTTGTAAGTGCTAATCTGAATGAATTTTAATTTTTACAGTTACCTTTTCAGAAATAATTTAATAGGCATAACCTTTACTTCTAAAGGCACTGCTGAACCAATACAGGAGAAATGTCGTCCCTAAAAGCTTTGCTTCCATATGGTTATGGAAAAGCTGCCTGTGAGTGCTGCAATTACGTTTTCTAAGCTTTGGATTAATAAGAGAATAAACCAAGACTGACAACACGAGGTGGGTTTTAAATGACATCAGGAACGCTGAGGTTTGAGACACAGAGGAACAGGGCTGGCCAAGGGGGTCTGGGCTCATGGGATGGTTTGGGCTGGCAGGAACTTTCAAAGCCACCTCCTCCCAAGCCCTGCCACGGGCAGGACAGCTCCCCTGGAGCACGGAAATGCTGCAGGCTCGGGTTTAGCCCAGCATGGAGGAGTCGGAGCACCCGAGTGAGCTCCTGGCACGGGGGCTGGGCTGGCACTGGCGGTGTCCCAGGGCAGGGACTCGCCATGGCTGGGCTCTGGCACCGTGATGAGCGCAGAGCCCAGATCTGCAGGAGTTTGGTTTTACAGGAGAGGAATAAAGATTCTGCACAGAGTCCAGATCTGCAGGAGTTTGGTTTTACAGGAGAGGAGTAAAGATTCTGCACAGAGCCCAGATCTGCAGGAGTTTGGTTTTACAGGAGAGGAATAAAGATCTCAGAGTAGCCCAGGAGTGCGTGTGAGTCTGAGGAGCAGCAGCAGGCGAGGCAGGAGCTCTGTAGGACACGTGCTGCTGCCTGGGAACATCTGGAAGCTTTGCCTGGCTCAGCCCTGGGCTGGATTTGCTGCTCTGCCTCTGCTTTTCCTGTTTATTCCCCGAACGTGGCGGAGCAGGGACTTTGTTCTCTCTGTGCTCTGCCTCATCAAGGGAGAGCCCGAGCTCGGTGGATGCTGCTGTGATGAAAGTGCAATAATTAGGGGCTGATTAATTTCCCTCTGCTGCATCTCCCTGCCTGCTCACTGCAGTGGCCACTCCAGAACCTCACAGATTTTCCAGTCTGGGTTCAGCCGAGGCTCAGCCCCGCTCGCAGCGAGCAGAGTTTCCGTGTCTGATAACTGGAAGGATTACAGCAATAACTGCTGTCGGTGTTTTTCTCATTTAAACAAATAAAGCTGACAAATGCTGAAGTTCTCTGCAGCTCTGTTATGTTTGGTACATGGAGAGCAATTATTCATCTGCTGCCAGCCCGGTCTGTGTGCATCCAGCAGTGCCCATTAGCATATCAGTGCCACCGCCAGCACTTGATATTCCGCAGGCTCTACTGTAAAACAAAGGATGATGCCTCTAATTTGCACAATAATTTAAAGGGCTGGGCTCGCGGTGCTTATTGGAGTTATTGGAGTTATTCGAGTCGCAGGTAAAACGTTGCTCTTGTTTATGAGCTGCCTGCTTTTATTTGCATGGATTTCTCACCCGGTGTCATTCCCCAGGAACGATTTTCCCTGCGTTTCTCGGGATGCAGAGGGAAGGTGAATGTGTTTGCCGGTGAAATGCGGGGATGATAAATGAGGAATATTCCTCTCTTCCCAATAGGTTTGCTTTCTGTAGTTGTTCCTAAAACAAATGGAAATAGCTGTGCTCTCTCCATAAACAAAGCATAACTTTCCCCAAAGGCTGCACGTTCTCCAGAGGTGCTGTCCAACGCCAACGATTCCGAGATTCTGCAGTTCTGGATGCATTTATTTTGTCTATGGGTAAATTGGGAGGCCTTTAAAAGGACCTGAATTCCTGCCTGGCCCATTCTCAAAAAGCTGAGCCACCAGCTTCCCACAACGGTGTGCTCTTTGTTTGCCACATTAATACAGGCTGATTTATGGATTAATTAATACCGTGTCAATGAAAGGAAGAGCTGGCCTGGAGAGTATTCCACCTTAATAAATCTGGAGCTGTAAATGCCTGAATTCACTGATGGCTGCTCAGAAATTCGCAGCACCTAGGAGCCAAGAAATGGCTTCAGCTTCTCCAAAATGCATCATCAAGTGATGACTTTTTTGTTTGGTGTCACAATCCTGTCATGGTGAACGCTCTGTGAGCAGCAGGGGCTGTGCTGGGGCAGCTCTCACACCTCTGCTCCTGTTTGCTGCTCCCCAAAATCCCCCGAGCAGCTCAGGAGTGGAGGGATCGGGAGCTGGGGGGGTGCGTGGGGTCAGCACAGCTCGGGATAATCCAGGGAGGTCCTGGTGGGAAGAGACTGCTCGGATCCCAGCCCTGCAGCACCCAGATCCTCTCTGAGGGAACTCGCTGCAGCTCCTCTGCAGTGGTTAACGGCACGGACTCCCCAAGATGGTGACAAGCGAAGACACTTCATTGCCAAAATCCAGGGTTCCTAAACTGTTCCTTTGTTCTGAGCTCCCAGCCTTGTGGGGCACAACAAATGTGTTGAACCAAGCCCATGAACCACGACAGGAACTCGCATCAGGTGGAACCAAGCCCCAGCCCCACGCTGGGAGCACCCATTGGTTCTAACGATTGTTTCCAGCTCTGTCCCTTGGTTTTCACCTCCGGTCCAGCTGAGCCATTCCCAGAATGCTCTCTGGTTGGCCCAAGGAGCAGAAGGGAGCCAGGATTTTACCAGGGCAACGAGGCCCTCACCCTGCAAGGCCTTTCTGCTCTGCAACACTCCTCTCACCTCACACCTGCACAACTCACTCTGCAAAGCGTTTTTCTGTCAGAACCCAAGGGTTTCTCCCTGGCAGGGCTGGGCCGGTTCCGCTCAGGGGGTGCCTGTTCCTGGCAGGGTCCCTGACAGAGCTGCTGCTTCCAGGGGCTGCCTTTGTTCCCCAGGGTTTGTTGTCGTCGTGTCAGAAAATCAAGGGAGGCTTTGTAAACAGTTTTGTTAAAAACAGCGTCAACACGGGGAAAACAAAATGCAAATCAAAGCAGCCAGGAAAGCTGTGTGTGTTTGTTGCAGGGGGAATAAATATTTGAGGGACTGAAGGGATTCTAGAGACAGCTCGGGGAGCTGTCAGGGTTTGTCTTTGAGTTTAATTGTGAAGCCAGACAGGGTTAATGAAAAGAAGTAAAAATCCCCTTTGCCTGTTGCTGGAAAGGCAGCGAACATTCTGTATTTTTGTGTGGGATTTAAAGCCTGTCTGACCTTCCCCACCCCTCTCTGGAGCATCCCCAGTGATCCCTGTCCCTCCCGTTTGCCAGAGGAGCCCATTGACTTCCCAGTGCCTTTGAGGAGTGGATGCCCAGCTGTTAATGATGCCTGAGATTAAGTGGAAGCCAATTTTTATGGAGTTCAGGTTTAGAATTCTTGCTGCTTTATAAACTTCAGAGGCATGAAATACGGCGAGATTGAGTTTGCCTCCATTTGCAGTGGAGGGGAAATCACTGTCTTGGGACTGCACCGGAGGAGAGGGGAGGAAGTACAAGGCGTGAATGTTTTCTATTTTCATTTAATGTTTTTCTGACTCTTTCAAATGGTTCCCAGTGCCTCTGAACCCAGGTCTGGATTGGATTTCCTCTCCCAAGGCTGTTGTGCTGAGGTGGCTGCAGGTCTGGGCAATGTCCCAGGGGTGGGACACAAAGGTGTCAGAGGCTTCTCCAGGTCTGGAATTTTCCTTCAGGCTCTGTCTGCAGGAAGTGCCCCTGGTCTGAAGGGCCGCAGTGCTCGGCTTCCCCTGTGCTCGAGGAGGTGGGGATGTCAGACTGAAAGACGTTTTTATTGTATGTGACTGAATTCCAACAAACATCCCGGGCACAGGAAGGCCAGAGATGAGGGTTCTGAGGGAGGCGTGCAAATACCACAGTGAGGGAATTCATGGAACCCAATGCATGATGACCTGCTCATCCTGTAGAATTTAATTAGTGGTACTGCATTCTCGTGCAATTAATCAGAGCTTTGCTTTGACTGAAAATGGCACTGTTGATAAAAGGCCAGGTTTGGGTGCCCTCAGCCTCTCCCCACGGCCTGGCCCTGCTGATCCTCGGCCCCTCTCCCCGCAGGGCTGAAGGTGCGCGAGGTTTCCATCAACGTGACGAGGCAGCAGGTGGAGGATTTCCACGGCCCCGAGGATTACTGGTGCCAGTGCGTGGCCTGGAGCCACCTGGGCACCTCCAAGAGCAGGAAGGCGTCCGTGCGCATCGCTTGTGAGTAAATCCCGCTTTTCCGGGGCTGAAGGGGTGGGAATGCTGCTTTGGGGTTCTGTGTCCATGGATGTGGGAAGGCACTGCTGCCTCTGGGAGCCTTCCCTGTGGGATACTGCAGGAGTGTCCCAGGAAGCCACAGGTGTCAGGAGAGGAAAAAACACCTTCCCTCCTTTCCTGGGATGAGGCCATCCCAACCAGAGCCGAGGCTGCTGCAGGAATCCTGGCGTTTCTGCAGCAGAGCTGGTGTTGGTTGGGAACAAACAATGGAAGTGCTGTCCATGGATTCATTTAGGGATGGGGGATGATCCCCTTCTCGTGTCCCCAGTGTGCTGTGGTGTCATCCCTCCCCATCCACAGCCCCGTGCCCAGAGCTGCAAAAAGGGGAAATGCAAAAAACACCCCCAGAGGCAGAGGGACATCGGAGACGACCCCAGAGGCAGCTGTCAGTGGGAGCCTGCGGAGTGCTCCAAACCTCATCCCATCCTACCTGGCAGTCACACCTGGGATGTTTTCCTGATGGAATCAGAGCCGGGCACCGCCCCTGCCAGCAGAGAATCCAGGGAATTGCTTCCCCCAGTCTGTGGTGAACCCTTTTCCTTTAAAGCCCAGCTCAGGTCTTCCCTTCCCAGTCCTGGGAAAGGAGGTGCAGCCTGCAAAGAGCTGGGAGAAATTCCCTGGGAGAGGAGGGCAGGAGTGAAGGGAGAAACTCTGAAGGGAGACTTTCCAGGTGGTGTTCCAGCAGTTCCTGACAAGTTTAAAAAGGTGTCTTTTAACAGGGTAAACATTTAACAGGATAAAATAAACATTTGTCAGAAGTAAAAGGACAATGTAAGAAAACCTTCATTTCATTAATGGCGGATTTTTTTGTTGGCTGATTCAGTCTGAATGTCTAAATACGTGTAAATTCAATTTTTTATTTCACTGCATTAACTGTCATAACACTGAGCTAATAATTCCCCTGTACTGCCGAGCTGAAAGGACCTTTATCTGAATTGAATTTTTATTGACTTTTCTCCGCGCTGTGATTTCCCAGCCCCTCAAAATGGCAATTGGAGCCAAGCTCACAGTGAGCAGGAGCAGCTGGAGCTGTGTGATGGGGCTTTTAAACCCCTCACTGTGGGACCAGTTCTTCTTCCCAGTGCCCATGAGATCCCATTAACCCCACATGGCTCTGGAGAGGCTCCTCAGCTCAGCCTGGAGTGCTCTGAGGGTGCCAGAGGCTTTGTCTGGGAGCTGAGCCCATTTTGGTGCTGGTTCTGCTCGAAGCCGAGTGTTTTGATGGGAAGGGCAGCGATTCCAGAGGGCGGGGGTGAAGGGGCTCCTCGGGCACAGCAGGAGCTGCAGCTCTGCCAGCCTGGCTGGGGGAACACCTGGGGCACGGATTCATGCCTGGGGGACATCCTGGGGCATGGATTCATGGATTGGGAGGCAGCTGGGGCACGGATTTGTGGCTGGGGGAACACTTGGGGCATGGATTCATGGATTGGGAACACCCGGGACACAGATTTGTGGTTGGGGGAACACCTGGGGCATGGATTCATGGCTTGGGAACACCTGGGGAGGAGCAGGGCTGAGACTCTGCAGCTCCAATCCGTGGCAGAACCCAGAACATTCCCACAGCGCCCCTGGGATGAGCTCTGAGGAACTGGGGACTTTATTTCATCCCTTTTTTTGATTTTGCACTTAAGCCCCAGAGGTTCTGAGTTGTGAGTCGAGTCCCCAGTGCTGTAGCACTTTATATTTCTCTGAAGAAGCAGGTGAGTATTTCTTTCTGACAGTGGGGAAGGCAGAGCAAACGGATCCTGCTCCATTGCTCATCCTAATAAAGGCATTTGTAGGCACAAGTGCAGCCTGGCTGTTAATGAATGCCTTTTTAAAGAGAGCGCTGGAAAAGATATTGGTTATCTGGGGGGGAAAAATCAACATTAACAAAGAATCATGGAAAGGAGAACGCAGGCACTGCGAGCATCTTTCTGCCAGCAGCTTGCTCAGATGAGTCTGAATGCAGTTTGTGGAATAGCTGGGAGTGTGAGGGATCAGGAGGCGCTGCAGGGCCAGGGCTCTGCTCAGCAGGTGCGAGCAGGGCAGGAAATTGAGTCAGTAAATCCCCAAGTGGAGCCTGAGACACCGGGAGGACAATGAGTGCTCCTGGTGGAACCTCCTCGGGCAGGAGGGCTCAGTCCTGAGCGTTTGTGTTCCTTTCACAGCAAGGAAACTCCACAGATTCCCGGGTGTGTCTGGGATCCAGTGGTCCCAGTGGGGCCCGGTTCCCTTTGTGTCTGTTCTGCTCTGCCCAGACACCCCGAGGTGCTGCAGACCCGGAGACATTTCCTGTCCTCGGTTATCCCGTTATCCCCCGGGCTGTGGTGTCTGGAAGGGAGCATTTTGTCCCCAGGGTGGAATCGCTCCCAGTCCCTTCCTCGCTCTCCCTGCAGCTCCCAGGCCGGGATCTGAGCAGAGCAGGACCCAGACCCTGCCCTGAGCACAGCCTGGGCTCACCTAGCCAGGCCTGGCTCCCACAGCACCCTCGGAATGCCACGCTGCTCCTGCGTGGAACCCTCCCAGTTTGGAGAGGCGGCAGCTCTGGGGCTGGGAGGCACGGCTGGAACCGCAGGGATTCTGGCCCGGGGTGTGTCAGACACAGATGGCTTTGGAGAGTGGAGAAATGGAGCACAGCTGAAGGTGATGGGATCCAGGGATCCGGGGTGTCCAGGGCCACGCTGGGAGTGGGAGGGGAGCTCACCTTGCAGCCCCCATGGAGCTTGGGGGCAGGAATGGGAATTATAACAAATTCCTGCATCCCACCCCGCAGATCTACGGAAGAACTTCGAGCAAGACCCCCAGGGCAAGGAGGTTCCCATCGAGGGGATGATTGTCCTGCACTGCCGGCCCCCCGAGGGCGTCCCTGCGGCTGAGGTGAGCTTGGGATGGGACACGGGACAAGAAAAGCTTTGGGATGGGGGAAGCAAAAGGGCTCAGCTCCCGTGGGGTGCTGGAGGTGTTGGTCACAGTGCTCTTCTCCCCCAGAATGCTTTTTTGATTTGCTAAGTTTTCAAAAGCATGGCTTTTTATCCAAATTCTGGACTGTTTGATTAGAGATCCTGGTTTTCACACAGTTTTCAAGTCCTGTGCTTCCAAACTGAAAGCAGATTGTTACTTATTTTCCCAGCAATTACTTTTCTCCTCGAAAAATAAAACAGAGAAAAAGGCAAACCTAAAAATATTATGATAAATGGTTGCTGGGGAGAGAAAATCTGCTGCAAGTAAGAATTCAGTGGAGTTTTGTCACCGAAACTGCGGAAAACACAAAAACCCTCCAACAACATTTTGAATGTCAGAGAGTCAAGGCATTGCTTTATTTTCTGGCCAGGATGTGCCACAGAAATCATCTCACCCACACACAGCCCTGGCTGTGCACAGACAATCATTCCATGAGCCATGGCTTTTGCAAGATGTTCCAGGTATTTTAGACAATCAAAACTCATAGGAATGAATTGGGTCAGTGCCCATTGGTCCAAAGTTCCGTAGTTTCTCGTGTTCGGTTTCCCATTGGATCCGGGTTCCCTCACCTTCGGTGTTCATTGGGATTTTTCTTGTTCCTCTTTTCCCAGCCCAGGTGTCTGTGCCCAGCCAGGGCTGAGGTTTGGAGCTGATGTTCCGTTCGTGGCCGCTGATGGTTTTTATCTTTTGTGCTGCTCCCAGTCTGTGGAGATGTTGAGTTCATCAGACCCCACCTGGTGGAACAATGCCCTGGAAAGAAACTGAAAATTCCTTTTCCCGGGGCAAAGGCAAACAAACCCCTTGAGTGAAGTTATACAAAATTTTTTAACTGGTGTGTTTTCCAACGGTTTGGCTCAGCTTTAAACAGGCTTTTTGTGGTGAGAGCTGGATCTTAACAGGAAAACAATGGGGATGCCTTGAAATGCCAATAACCAGGCTGCTCGTGGAGGGAGAGGTTCTAAGTGGGTCACGTTTAAAAGTCTGCTGCAGAGGCTTTACAAAAGCCAAGGAAACGTTGCATTTCTAATTGCACTCTGCAGTTCTCTCCAGCACCTTCTGGGCAATGAGACCATGGGATCACTCAGGAGTTATTTTGGCCCCTTATCCCCACTGTGGCTGGGGTTGGTGATAATTGAAGGAGGAAAAGGAGCAGGGGGAAATAAACTCGAGAGAAAAGTGTGCTGTTGGTTAATGAGGGGATGGAGCAGATGTCTCTGGAAATAAAGAGGAGAAATGCAGCAAGAGGAGGTGCAGAGATACAATCAATGAGGCAGAAGTGCTTAAGGAGAGGAAAATGAGTCCGAAATGGGCTCAGTGAGGGGCTGGATTTGTATCCGGGTTTCTGGTGTGCATTACTCTGTCACTCCAATTTCTCCTCGGCTCTGTGGTGTTTTCACTCGTTACCAGGAAAATGGATGTTGCATTACAGAGAATTGCCAGAATTATTGAATGTGTGTTCTGGAAAATGGATCTATTTTGTAGATAAAACAAACTCGCAAAGGTGTAACTCCCCAAACATCCTTGGTCTGTTTGAATTTTACTGGGAATTTCAGAGTTCTTTGAACTGGCAGCTTTACATTCCCCAATTAAACAGGGAGTCTGTCTTCTATGGAGGTTAGGAATTATGTCCAATGAAAACCTGACATTTTAATTGCTTTCTCCAGATAAAAACGGTGGAGTTCTCAATGAACCCTGATTTACTGCTGTTGACAGTAAAATTGTTATTGCTGCTAATAAAGCTGGTAAATCTCACCAGGTCAGATTTGCTTTGGCCAATAAAACGTCCCATAAAGGCTCGGGCTAATTCTGGACTCATCAAGGTAAAGATCTGCTGGAAATAATTCAGTGTCTTTAGAATGTGGGTTAAAGCAGTTAAAGCTGCCTGGCTCTGGGCTAGGGGGATAAACTCAGCTTTATTTCCAAGGTAAAGGACAGCCTGCCCTGTTTAACTCATGGCTGGGAAATACCTGAGCCAGAAGGACTCCTCAGGGATTCGTCTGTGGGTGCTGAGTGCTGAAAGTTTCAAACTCCAGTGCTGGCAAGGAATCCGTGGTTCTGATCCAAGAATTTATTTCATTAGAGTTTGGATGCAGCCCTGGATGCAAACATGAGGCTGGAAATAGCTCCAGACAAAGGAGCTCGTCTCGCGTTTCATTAGAGAAAAAGTGGAGCTGATTGGGGCATTGTTGGTGTTTGCTCAACCCAACGGGAACTGGGAACGAGGGGGAAGGAGGCTCCAGCCCCTTCCCTGCTCCGTGCCAGAGCCTGTCTGGGTCGCTTGGGGAGAGTTTGGTTATTCCACCCAGGGCAGAACTTCAGGAATGCTGTTTTCCCAAAAAAACAATCATTCCCTGTGCTGGCACCGCCCCTGCTGGGCAGGGCAGGTCCAGGGGAGGCTCTGAGCATTCCCTGCAGCTCAGACCCTTCACAGCTGGAGTGAAACCTCAGTTCAGCCCAGTCAGTTATGGCAACCAGCCCCATTATCGGGGATAGAAATCTCCTTCCCTGGAATTGTTTTTTCTGGAGCCTGGAGGTGCTGAAAGTCTCTTAAACCTAAGGCCAGAAGTGTTGAAATAGATGTTCTTGACCTACCCCACAGCTTAACGTGAAAATTCCTGTCATCAGCCCTGAAGATGTGAAGGGCAGGGATATTTTCTAGTGATGGCTGACACAGTTTCCTCGGAATTACCTTGGAATTACCTCCCCAGGAGGGAGAACCTTTCTTGTCCACTGTGCCTCTCCACATTTCTGGTCACTCCTCTCTCCTGGTGCTGATGTGTCCTTGGCCAGGACCGAGTGAGTGGCTCCCAGCAGCTCTTGGTGTTCTTATGAAATATTTCCTCCTCTCCCAGGGGTGTTGATGCCATTGTGTGCCCTCAGGGCCCCCTTTCCCTGTGCCTTTGTGCCGGAAAAGGAATTTACCTGAGCATCATCGTTGGGGTGGCACAGGCCAGGGGTGCCTCTAATCCCATTATTTGGTTGTTTATTTGTGGGCTGGGACAGCAGGGATGGCACAGGGATCACTCAGGGATCCCAATCAGACCTCCCAGGGAGGGTCTTTAGGGAGAATTCCTGAAAATGAAGTTTTGTTGGGAGCAGTGTCTGTTCCTGCCATCTGTTCCAGAAGGAGTGAGGCTTCCACGCCTCACCACCAGCAGCAGTGGGAATACCCTGATTAAGTTTGCTTTTTTATGTGTTCATTTCTGCACACAACGAGTGTGAAATCAGGAGAATATGGATTAAAGGGCTGCATCCATAGTGTGAGTGTGGCTGAAGCGAATATGGCTCAAAACTCAGCTGGTGGGAATGAATTTCCCAGGAATGGGAGCTCGTGTGGCTCTGGGGCTGCTCTGCTCCCACAGCTCTGTTGGGTAAATGGTCTTTAGGCGGAGTAACACATCAGGGAGATCAAAATCCAGGGATTACAAACAAGGAGCAGCAAAGTTCCAGCTCAGCTCATCCAGGGCTGCCTCGGAGCCCCAGACCCAGCTGGGCAGCTCAGGGTGGAGCTGCTGTGCCCCTGCTCCCTCAGCACCACATTCCAGCTGCTCCTGGAGGCAAAGATGGACACAGGAGGAGCTCCCTGAGCCTGCATCGCCTCCCCAAGGATTTCATTGCACTCACATGGAGCCAGAGTCCCCTCTCGTGCTTGGAACTCTGTGAGTGTGCCTGGGTTTGGGAACAGCAAATCCTCCTGTGGCAGCAGCAGTGGAGAGAACGGAGTGACCCAGGTGTCACCTCTTGTTTTACCCCTTCAGAGAGTTTGGATAACCTCAGGGAATGATGGAGCCATTCTGAATCCAGGGAGGGGCACCTCCCTCCAAATGATAATCCCAGGTACCACATCCTGGAGCACCTGGCTCTGCTCCTAAAGCTGAGCCTTCCCTGGGCAGGCCCAGCTCAGCTGCCTTCAGCCTCTCTGCAGCCCAGCCTGGGTTTATTTCTGCCCCTAAAGCCCACCCTGGGTTTATTTCTGCCCCTAAAGCCCACCCTGGGTTTGTTTCTGCCCCTAAAGCCCACCCTGGGTTTATTGCTGCCCCTGCACAATTTGAAAACAGGTTTCTCATCTCCAGAGTTCTCTTCCACAAACAGGGAACGTGAGCCCTTTTTACACACATCTGCTTTGGGAGGGTGTGGGGCTTTGGGGCACCCTGGGTGCATCACTCCAGCAGTAAGAGAGGAAGAAAACCCAAATCCTGGTGCTGGGCAGACTGGAAAAGGCTTTTAAATCCTCTTCTCCTGCATTTACATAGCAAGCAGAGAGAGCTGGTGAGCAGCTGTGCTTGCAGGCATCAGCACCCAACCCAAATAAATTCAGTTTTTATGAGTTAAGCATCCAAATGAAAAAGAAAATTCAGCATTTAAATAGAGCAGCTGAAAATCCCCTGCTGTGGCAAATGTTGATTCAAGTCTGGGAGTCTCTGCTGGGTCGGGCTCAGTGGGACCGCAGCCATCCCTTCACTGTCGATGTGCACTGGGCCTGGGGAAGGGGCAGGGCTGGTGTCAGTTCCTCTGCAGCCCCTCCCCAGGGAGATGTTCGGGAATTGCGGGGATTGAGGCCTCCTTTGGCTCCAAGTGTGTCCTGAGGGACGGGGGGACCCTCAGGGATCAGCTGAGCTCGGGGGGATCCCGGTGGGACCTGGCCTTGGAGCCCTGGGCCTGGCTGCATCCCTGGGGCTGTGTCACCCCATGGGGCTCAGAGGGAATAATTCTGATTTTGCCATCGCTGGAAATGAGAGGGAAGGGAGGGAAGTTCCCTCAGAACCGTGGAGCTGAATATGGAGTTTGCCAGAGCCACAGTTCAGCCTTGCAGGGCAGGATTGATCTCCTCAGGGCTGAACTTACTCGCTGCACCCAGCCCTTGCTCTGGGGAGCTTTGGGAAGCAATCTGTGAGGGAAGAGTGGATTCTCTGCCAGAAGGAAATTTAAAAAGCTGTGAGTTTGGCAGTGACACAACACACGGGGCATTTCCTCCAGGGCCATCCCCTGCTGCCCTCACTGGGGCCTTCCTTCCCTCCCACAGAGCTCTGGCACCAGAGAGGAACCTGCACTCAGCCTGAACAAGTGCATCAACAGAGCATCGAGTTATTGAGCTCAAATGGCTCTCACCCTTGGGCTGTGCTGGTTTTTGGAGTATTTGCTGTGTTCTGTGGTTTATTTTCCCTGTGTAAGTCTGGGTTTTTGCTCGGTGTCATCCCCACAGCAGCTCCTCACTGCTGGCTCTCAGCTCCAACATGGCTTTTAGGTGGCTTTTAGGGCTTTTAGTCCTCAAGCCATAGCCTGGCTGAAAAGCAGCCTGTGTTCAGCTCTGGGACCCTGAGGGTGGCTGATCAATGGCTCCGTTCAGCCTGGAGGGTGTGAGAGGGAACCTGGGGCCAACGAGGCCCAGCTGAGCCCATTCAGGGCAGAGGGGACATTGGGGAGCCCCGGCAGAGCTCAGAGCTCTCCCTGTTCGCTCCCCAAGGTCTCCCCTTCATTCACCCCAGGCCTGAGCAGGTTCATCAAGGGGCAATTGTGCAGCCCAGGCTGGGGTCAGGCCAGCAGGGACACCCTGCAGCCAAAGCTCCGCACAGGGAGCACCCAGCAAGTGCTGTGGACTGGGTTTGCTTCCTGTTCATGGAATTCTGACCTTTTTATAGGCACTGCTCCATTCTGTGCAGTACAATATAGAATAAGAGCTTTTGTCTCTTCTCTTCAACATCTGCTCAAGTGAATTTCATGGCATTCTTTCCTTATCTTCTTACTGACCTTTTAGTCTTTCTTTAAAGGGGTTTCCTCCAGTTTGTGCTCTCCTCAGTTTCTTGAAACTCTTCATTTTTGGGGTGGGGGAGAAGACAAAGAAAAATAGTCGAGTGGGGTTTTGCCCCGATGCCATGTGGTGCCTGGTGAGAAGAGTTTGGGATGTTCCCACATCGTGTAAATCCTGTAACCCTTCACTTGCAGGGTCCCAGAGACCCTTGCAGGAGTTACCACACCTGAAGTAGCCAGGTGAGGTCACCTCTGCTTCTCAGAGCTCTCGGCTTTAAATCCATCTCCTAAATGCAGTGAAGAATGAGGCTGTGAGTCCCCAGATGGGTACAAAGCCCTCACCCTTGAGGAATCCCTGCTGTCTGGGATGCTCTGTGTCCCATCCCTGCCATTCTGTGGTGCAGAGCTGCTCATTCCCATTTCCCGTCTGTACAGAGCAGCGTTGGAGGGATTTCATGTCCATGGTGCTGGCAGCTTGGTCACCCCTTCACCCCTCAGCACTCTCTGGGCTCTGCCAGGGGTGATTTCCTCTCTGGGAGCTGCAAGGACTCGCTGGGCTGAGCTGGGGTTGGTGACGGGAGCGTGAGGAACGGGGACAGCTCCGTTCTGTCAGCCTGGGCAGCTCAGGAGGAACCAGGGTGGCTGACAGCTCCTGCAGCATCACAAACACAATAAATTCCACCCTCCTCGCTGCTTCACTCACGGTAATTCCTCCTCACCGCCTGCTTCTCCCAGCCCTCGGGCTGTTGTCAAAGCAGGGCTGAGCTGTAACCTGGAAAATCCTTGGTCAACACCCATTTAATGAAGTTCAGGATAATCTGTGCTCTGTGTGTTCGGCCTTATTAGTGCCTCAGAGTGTAAAATATTAATTCTTTGTGGTACAGGAGCAAAAAAAAAAAAGTGCTTTAGTAGCTGGTAATCCTTCAACCAGGTGTCCTGGGGTGTTGGGGAGTGTCAGCACTGACTCCTCCAGCAGTGACAAATGGGCTTTGGATTCCTCAGGCTGTCAGGGCTCGTTCCTGTTTCACTCAGTGGGCTCAGTAATGGGGTTTTTAAACGTTTCCTCGATTGGGCAGGGAGCTGCCATCTCCTGCACTGGAGTGAAGCTCCAGGAGTCGTTTGTGTCACCTCCCTGAGCCCTGGGTTTGATGTGAAAATGGAACATCCTCAATGTGCAGGTGTGAGGCTGAGAGCTGCGAAATGGGGCTAAGGCTGCCCCGGGGGGTTCATCAGTCCTGTCACCACGGCTCTGTCCTGGCCCTCAGAAATGTCACTGCCGTGCTGTGAAAGTGCCACAGAAGCCCTGAGATTGGAGATAAATGTTTATAAACCTCAGGCTTTCACATAAACAAACTCAAATGCAGCCTTGCCCTTGCTGGACTCTGCTTGTCTTTACCTGGCCAATGCTGAGGGGCTTTAGCCCTGCAGGGATGAGCTGGGGGAGCCAATTCCCACCTGGAAATGCTGGGATGGAGGGGGAGCAGCACCCAAAGCCATCGTGAGGCACGGGGTGCAAATCTGAGCAGCAGCTGACCTGAAAATTCACCCTAAATCCCCTTCCTATGAATAAATACTCTGAAACCAGATCTGAAGAGCTCATGTTTGAGCATTAGCACGAGCTCACAGCTCTCCCTGCACCTCCTCTCTGCTTTGCTTGTGCTGGATTTTTCACGAGTTTTGGGTTCTTTTTGTTTGCTTGTTTTTTGTTTTGGGTTTGGGTTTCTTTTGTAATAAAAGGGCAGCTGTTGTGCTAAACGATTACTGATAGTTTACTGTTACTGAACTATTACTGTTGAGTGCTCTGCAGAGCTTTGTGGAATACTCTAAAATATCTTTATCACATAATATATGCATATATTTAAGATTTAAATGTGTTGTATCCAGTGCTGCTTTTTCAAATGTTTAACACCGATTTTGACATTTTAATGGACTGCTGTAGATGTTCCCAGGAATATCTGCCTGAGCTCCAAGGGTTTATTTACCGCCAGGGCTTTTAATGGAAATGTAAAATCATTTCTCTTCTGGGCAGCCCATATTCCACTGCAAGCACATCAACAAAATGTGAAACCCACATAAAATTCAAAAGCTGCAAGGATTCCAAAAGTAGCGAGAGGCTGTTTTACATAGGTTTGTGTATTTATGGGGCTGGCACACACTCACTGAAATGGGATGTGGCAGGATAATGGGGCCGTAGTAAAACACCACGGCAAAGCAGGCTGAGAGTTACAGCCTGCCATGAATCCTGCTTGGGTTACAGGGAGCAGAGGGTGATTGCTAAATGCAAACAGCCAGCGTTTGTACAGGTGCTTATGGATCTCGCCTCTGCAATAGCAATATTTGCTTGGCTTTTAAGGGATATTCATTACAAGTACAATAAACGGGCTTCATTTCTCACTGGAGATATTTCACTCTCAGGACCCAGCCCGGGCATGTGCAGTGTCTCGTTTGTGATTTATCTGCTATTTACATTGAGATTTTTAGCTGCTTTTAAGAGCAAATTCATAATTTTTGTAGTTTCCCATCCAGCAAAGATTGAGAACTGTCATGGCTCATCCAGGGCACACGGGTCTGGAGTGATTCCATGTGACATGGCATGTCATGATCTAATGATGACGTTACACCGTGATCTAAGGGCATGTCAGCCCCTTTATTCCATAAAACCTCTGCTCAATGAAAGCTGTTTCGTTTGAGCTGTTTGTTTGTTTGTTTGTTTGTGGGCAGCACAGATTCAGACTCCAAATCCCATTTATTTTTTGTGCTGTTCCATCTTCAGCCATACCTTGCCCTTCCTCGCCTGCTGTTCCCGGTGATCCAGCTCTGTGATTTATCCAGGCACCAGGGGAATTTGGAGCTCCTGGCCTGCCCAGGAGGGCTCAGGACTGCCCAGGGCTGAGGGCAGAGCTGCTCCTTCAGCCTGGAGCTGCTCCAGCCTTTCCCTGGGTTTGCTCCTCTGCCACCCCAACCCCTGCTGGAGACTCTTCCCTGTCCTGCCACTGCCCTGAACGTGTGAAATCTCATTTGTGCCCCCTGTCCCTGCCCCAATTACCCCAACCGGTGGCACTTCCAGCTCTGCTCCCACCCTCCCAGCAGCATCTCCAGGTGCCTCTCCTGCTGATTTTGTCCATTTTGCGCCATTGGAAGCACTTCAGTCCCTGCACAATCCCCGTTATTGGACAGAGCCCTTGGATGTTGTCTCCACACCGAGGGGCCGTGCTGCCGTTCAGACAGGCAGGGGAGCTGTGGACGGTGTTTTCTTCCACCAGAAAAATGTTTGTTTTCCTTCTGAGATTTGGCTCATTGTGAATAAATCAATACAGCCAGGAGGTAGCGAGGTCATGAAATAGAAATGCTGGAGCAAAGCACTTCTGAATTAGATTGCTAAACTGAAAAAAGAAAGGAGATAACTTTGTAGTTCCCCTGAATAGATAATTCCTTTTTATACAGACATGTGCTCTGGGGCTCCTCTGGGTTTGAAGTGCTGCTTTGCGGTGGTGTCTGTTTTCTCTGGCCCTGTTTTCAGAAATGTTTTTAATTTTGAATGCTTGAACATGAAAGGAGAAGTTATGAGGCTTTATCATTGTGTTTATAATTGTGGGGATGATTGTGTGAGGGAGTCCTGCAGGGATTTGGGAGGTTCACAGGGATGGAGGCGGTGGCTGAACAAGCCACCAGTGGCTCTGCACTGAGTCCTGTGGCACTGAAGGGCTTTCATGGTTACAGGGATGTTCCACCTCTGGGGACAGAGATCAACAGCTTTTAAAATTGTAAACAGCATTCAGAGAAAGCAGGAAGTTGTGAATCTGGTGCCTGTTGTGTTTGGTGTTCGGTGGCACGGCAAATGTCACACATTTGTTCACTAACAGCTGCATTTCTGTGGAGTTTGGGCTTAAATACTGTTTCCAATGTGTACAAAAAGATTATTCTTCCATGAATTTAAAGGGTGTTCAGTGATCTTTCAGGTCCCTTCTAACCCAGACCACTCTGTGATTCCTGTAAGATCTCACAGTTGCATTCTTGAATTTATCACATCTGAAGGCTGCTGACAAAAAGGAACATTCAGGTATCAATGATCCCCCAGAACTCGAGAGAACAGAGAAATTACAGCCTTGCAAGGATTTGGTTTCAATTACTGAAGGCTTCCTGTGATGATTTTCTTATCTCAAAGCATTTCCTATATAAATGTGATCCTGCCTATCAGGACTCCACGTTAGCAAAACCCTGCAAACATCATCACCAGCAGCCTTATCTGAAAAGGGTTTTTTCAGTGTCAGCAGCGCTTTAATTACTGTCCAAACGTCTGTGCACTGAGAACAAGGCAAACCTCACTGCTGGGGCTCCAGGAGCTCCATCCCCTCAGCCTGGGGCTGTCTCTGACCCTCCTCATCCCCAGTGCGCCTGGCACAGCTCAGAATGAGATCCATGGATTACTCTCTATCCCTCCATCTGGAGTTCTTCAGCAAAACAACACTTGAGGCTCAGCTGCTCACCTGCATTGCTGAGCTTTGCGGCTCAGGGCTGAGGCTTTGAGCTGCAGCAGGATCAGTTGTTTCTGCTCACCAGATCAGTTATTTCTGCTCACCAGATCGGTTATTTCTGCTCACCAGATCGGTTATTTCTGCTCACTAGATCGGTTATTTCTGCTCACCAGATCAGTTATTTCTGCTCACCAGATCAGTTGTTTCTGCTCACCAGATCGGTTGTTTCTGCTCACCAGACCGGTTATTTCTGCTCACCAGACCGGTTATTTCTGCTCACCAGATCAGTTATTTCTGCTCACCAGATCAGTTATTTCTGCTCACCAGATCAGTTATTTCTGCTCACCAGATCAGTTATTTCTGCTCACCAGATCAGTTAGTTCTGCTCACCAGATCGGTTATTTCTGCTCACCAGATCACTTAGTTCTGCTCACCAGATCACTTAGTTCTGCTCACCATAAAACCATGGAAGTCAAGTCCTGTGTGTGCTCTGTCCCGCTGGAAGCTCCCATCCCAGCCCCCCCGATGGCCTTTGGGGTTATTAATGCTGATTTGTGCCCCGTTTGTGTGTGCAGATAAAAAGCAGTGCTCCAGTTAATGGTAGATGCTTATTCCTCCAAAAATAGGAATAACGATAAACTTGCCTGGGATGTGATGATGTCTTTACCAGCCAGACAAGGTACCATTAGCAGTGGCATTTTTAGCAATGGCTCTTTTATACCAGGGATCCAAAATAGCCCATCTGAGTCAGCTCCTTGCCCACCTCTACCACTAAAAATTGATGCACACGTCCAGGCTGTCACCTCTCCCATTCTACTGATTCAAAACCATATTTTAATTTCGTTTCGACTCACCCCCTCCCAGGCTGGCCTGTACTCCCTCCTCTGGATCTTCCATCAAGGTGAGTGGTTGGGATTTCAGAGCAACCTGGGCAGAGCTTGGAGCAGGAGCTGTGCCCGTGGTGGCCACGAGTGAGGATGTTCTCCCGTGGCTGCCCGTGCTGGTGCAGGTTTGTGCAGCAAACCCTCCCTGCCCGCCCTGCAAAGGGAAATACCAGCACAGAAAATGGGCACTGGCAGCACTGGGGCTCTCAGCTGATCCCTCTGCAGCAGCCACGTGCAGCCCCTCACAGCAGAGGCTCCTCCGAGCTTCCCCAGCACGACCCACAGCAGCCAGGCTGATTTATGGGTTACTCAGCGTGTCAGAGTCGTGTAATGAGATTATATATTCAATCTAATGAAGGAAAAATATGCTTACCAGCCCAGTGTGACAGGGCTGTGATTAAATGATTTGGTAACAGAGTTCCCTCGGTGGATTAATTTAAAGAATGCAGCAGGTGCAGCTGCCCTGCGCCGGGCGCTGGCGAGGGGCTCCGGCAGGAGATGAATGGCTCGTGATTGTGTTGATAAAATAACAATGTGCTCAGGAAGGCGGGGAGGAGTGTGCAGCCACAAACTGCCCTTGGCTCCGTGTTCAGCCCTCACAGGGATTTGTGCTGATGGAGGCCTCCCCGCCTGGTCTGAGGCTCAGGGTAGGAAGGAAAATAAAAGTGTGACCAAGGCTCTGCCACCCCAGTGCATCCCTGGAACGGGGGCACCTGCCCTGCCCACCCTCATTCCAGCTGGAACGTTAAGGAAGTTTTCTCCAGCTTGGATTTTCAGGAGTTCCGTGTTAGAGGAAGGTGAGGAGGTGTTTGCTGCTCTGAGAGACAGAAAAACATCGCCATGGACTGTGCTCAGGAACCCTCTGTGTTGTCCTCAGTCACCTTCCCAGCCCCTGGAGCATTGATCTGCATCAGAAAGGCCCTGACTGTCCCCCGAGGAGGAGCTGGCCCTGGAGCTGCGTTATCTGAGCTGTGGATGGACTCTGGGACTGACCACTGGGAGTTTAAGGGGCAGCACAGAGCAGGGACAGGAGGCCTTCTGTGTGCTGACCTCCTGAATTACCGCTGTGCCCACGAGGGCTGGGAGCTGGGTGTTAAACCTGGCGGTAATCTCAAACAAGATCACCAAAAAGAGCCCAGAATTCAGTGCCAGGTCTTGGGATGTTTGAATCTCCATCAGAGCAACTGGTGAGGAGCTCTCAGTGGATGAGTTGGGATAAGCTTTATTTCCAAAGGACAAGAGTTCTCTAACTCCCGTAATCTGCCCGGGCTGGGGGGTGTTGAGCTGATTTTACTTTGATAATACCATAAGCTGGTCTGTGATAATTGCTTTCTGTAACTGGAACAAGTTTATGATTATGCTAATTGGGCTGCTGCCACCCAGGACAGAGGGCCTGAGTTAATCCCTCCCTGCCCCTGGAGCTGCAGATCCTGATGGGATTTGCCTCCCTTGGAAACTGAGGGAGGGGGGTTAATTCTGAGCAGATTGAATTTCAGCAGAAAACCCAAATATGTTTCTACAAACCTGTAGCCTTTTATAGCAGGTTTAAAGTCCGCTTCAGGATCATCAGACTAATTCTTAAAAAGCAAAGGATTCAGTTCTGTTCCAAGCAATGGTGTGACCTCCACTGCTGACCCGGGGAGGGAGGTTGGACACTGAGGAGTTTGGAGTTTGCTTTTCAGACCCTGCAGCTCAGACCCCACGGCTCATCCCAGTGCAGAGACGTTGGAGCTTCTTTGCTGCCTTTATTTTCCCTGCTTGGTTTGTGTGTGTTTGTGTGGGGGCTGAAGTTTCCCAAAGGTTACATCGCTGCCAGTGACAAACATCTTTTGTCATCACAGCTCCTTTAAATATATTTTTATCCCATAAATCCGTCCCTTGGTTCTCTGTCTTTGAAAGCCTCCATCTGCTGAGGCAGAGGCAGGGGATGGCTTTGGATAAACCTGGTTTTCCTTGGGAGGGGGGCTGGAATGAGAGGAGCGCTGGCAGTGCCATCCTCCCTGACAAATCAGGGTTTGATCTCACGTCCCAACACTTTGGTGTTTATGTTCCGTCTGTTTAATGTTCTCCCTTCGCTGGGATCATCATTCTTTTAAATGCTCTGCTTTAATGTAAATGTTTGAATGTTTTCTGTTCAGCAAACCCCACATTCCCAGACTCAGCAAACAGAGGAGCCGCGTGTGCTCCCTCCTGGAGCAGCCCCAAGGGTGAGGGGGACAGGAATGGGGACCTTGAACCCCTCTCATCACCCCAAAAATCCCCTGACCTGAGGAGAATCCAAATTTATAAACACACTTGTGAAATAATGGACTCTGGGAATGCTGGCCATGTTTGTCATTTCTCTGCCATTTCAGTGCACATAAAGTGGGTTCACCATCGAATTCCTGTCACTTGATTTATGCTCGTGCGGCTGCTCCATAATTTAAATTGAATTCCTAATTTCTTTGCTGAAACCCCCTCGGATAATTAGTATTAAGGTTAACTGCAGAAGGGGAACTGAATAGTAAATGGATTTATTGGTTATTCTGTGTCTTAGACCACGGGGAAAGGGAACACAGTCCAAGGGATGCTGCTCAGGGAAGGGTTTGGCACGGCTGGAGCACACTCCCAGGGATATTGTCCAGGGAAAGGTTTGGAATGGTTGGATTTAGCACAACTGCTTGGTCCCTGCTCCCAAGCTGTGCCCAGGCTCCTGCAGGCACAGGGGAAGCGGCCCTGGGCTGGGAGGGAGAGTTGGATACGGGAGAACAGAGGTGGCAAAGGGAACTCAGAGCTCAAATCTCTTCCCCATTTTCGGTGTGAAACGTGGGATGCTGTGCCTCACGCTCAGGTGACTCCTCCTTGCACAGACGTGGCAAAGAATGATCTCATTCCGTAGCCACTGTGGAGGACGAGGTGCCCCAGGCCTGGAGCCTTTTCCAGGTGAGCTCCCAGCCCTTGGCCAGGCCGTGCAGGGCTGGATCCATCCCAGCAAAGCCGTGAGTGCTGCTGTGGAGGGGAACCTTCTGTCTGGCACCCAACGTAATTGGCTTTGATGGTCAGCGCTTGCAGATTTGTTTAGGAACTGGAAAATGTACAAATTGCAGCCCATCTGCGCAGAGCTGAGTGCTAATGAATGCCTGCAGCTACCGCAGCCATAAGCTCATTAGCGCCAAGTTCCAAGTCCTTCCACAAGTTGCTAAACAAGGTTATTCATCTGAAGGGAGTGGAGATGGGTGTTCGACTGCAGGGCACAGCCAGAGCCCCTCCAGGCCTGGGAAAGCTGTGAAAATAACCCCCCACTCTCTGGTCTTTTAATAGAATCTGTTGATTTTATTTCTGTTTTGAATTTTGCACTCCTGGAACAGCAGCTTGCCAGTGCTGTAACTGTTCTCTGTTAATGTTTGGAGTAGAGCGATGCCCTGCGGGTGATTCCTGGCTGTGCTCGGAGGTGTTGGGTGCTGAGCTGGAGAAGATGGATTGGCATGCATCGTTCCCAGCGTTTCAGGGGGGTTATGGACCATGACAGCAATCACGAACGGCCTCTGTTCCCAGGGTGTTTGTGTCAGTCGGGAATCGGTGATGATGACTCGGCTCTTCCACTGTGTCCCATGTCAGGCAATTCCATCTTCCTGTTTCTTCTCCAAAAGCGTGGAATTCATAATACACTCAGTATGTGCCACCCCAACCTGTTTTATAGAGCTGGTACGTGTTCAAGGCTTTGAACATGCAATGCATGGCGCATCAGGAGCAATAATTTAAGATATTTCTTATTCTTTCTCCGCTGAGATTTTATTCCATGTTCCTTAAGGAAAAATCAACCTTTCTGAGTTCCCAGCCAAAGGAAGTATTTCCCCATCCAATTAATGAGGTCATGAGGTACCTTTGGCCTCCTCCATATTTTCCTGTGCTCCTCCCCTGCCCAGGTGGAGTGGCTGAAGAACGAGGAGCCCATCGATTCCAATCTGGACGAGAACATCGACACCAGGGCCGACCACAACCTCATCATCCGCCAGGCGCGGCTGTCGGACTCCGGCAACTACACCTGCATGGCTGCCAACATCGTGGCCAAGAGGAGGAGCCTGTCAGCCACCGTGGTGGTCTATGGTCAGTGCCAGGGGCCCTGCGGGGAGCAGAGGTGGCTGTGCCCGCGCTGCAGCCCTGCTTTGTGCTTGTGCCGTTCTTGCCGCGCTGGCTGGGACCTGGCGCACGCAGGATCCACAGCCAGGCCCCTTCCCGCTGGGATGGATTCCCCCTGTGGGTTTGGGGCTGGGGGCTCTGGCCCGGCCCCAAACCCCTCAGTCCAGGCTGTTGTTGGTGTTTTGCAGTGAACGGGGGCTGGTCCTCGTGGACCGAGTGGTCCAACTGCAACGCGCGCTGCGGCCGGGGCTGGCAGAAACGCTCGCGCACCTGCACCAACCCCGCACCCCTCAACGGCGGCGCCTTCTGCGAGGGCATGTCCGTGCAGAAAATCACCTGCACCTCCCTGTGCCCCGGTGAGTGCTCAGGGAGGGGGCTCTGGGTGCCACGTTCATGGGACAGCTCTCGGTGGGAAGTGCCAGGCAGGGCGTGGGGCTTGGGGAGCCACCGAGGGCGGGAGGGGAATAGGAAATGCAGCCGTACTTGGGTGTAGCTGTGAGGGCAGGGCCAGGCCCTTGTGTCGGGGCTGGAACTCACCCTGCCACCCCCAAAACATTGCCAGAACAGCCACTGGCTCAGGGGAGAAATCAGGGACCTGGCTGGGGGTCTGGGGTTAATTTAGAGAGGAGAGCTGATGTTAATATTGCCAGAAAGGAGCACAGAAGCCTGGGCTGAGAACTTCATTGAAATTATTATTTATCTTGCAAAAGTTTGCTTTGAAGGATATTAAAAGTGGAGTTATGGGGAGGGGGATGAGACAGGTGTTGCTGTCGAGCCTCCCCAGTGGGACAGGGCAGCGCTGACGCTGGATTTTCCCTCCCCACGCAGTGGATGGGAGCTGGGAGGTGTGGAGCGAGTGGTCGGTGTGCAGCCCCGAGTGCGAGCACCTGCGGGTGCGGGAGTGCATCGCCCCAGCGCCCCGGAACGGCGGCAAGCACTGCGAGGGACTGAGCCAGGAGTCAGAGAACTGCACCGAGGGGCTCTGCATCCAAGGTGAGGTGGCACAGCTGAGCTGGGCTGGGGCTTTGGGATGGGCCTGAAAGGTGGCCTGGAGCCCAGGGAACCTGTGAGGGTGGGACTCCCGTGTCTGAAGTGCTCCTGTGGAAAGGGAGGTGCTTTCCGTGTGAAGTCTGACATTTTCCAGGTCGCTGCATTTGTGTCACATATTCATTGACTGTGAATGATCGGGTGATTCTGAAAACCCAATCCAGGGGGTCTGCAGGGTGAAACTCTGACCTCACCACCAAATCGGCTCCTCATCCTCTGCCTTTCCTTGCAAGCGAATGGGCAAAGCCCCACGCGAGAGCTGCGGGTTCAGGAGCTGCTCAAGGTCGGAGTTTGCTCCTTTTGCTGCCTTTTCCACAGGAGTTAAACCCGGGCAGAGCTGCAGCTCCCTGGGAAAGGCTTTGCCCTTCACTGGTGTCCGGGCAGCATCTGGCACGGGGAAGCTGCTGCTGTCGCCAGCACAGGGAGCAGGCAGAGCAGCCCTGCGGCTGCGCCAGCCCCACACACGGCAGGAATTTGAAGTTTATTCCTGCCCTGAGCCTGCTCCCCGTCCCTGTGGAGGGGCTGTCACCTCGTCAGGTGGAACAGCAGCCCTGGGAGCAATCAGGAGTGCCAGGGCTCAGAGATGCAAACAAGAAAATGTCTGTTTTCCTTAATGCTGTGTTGTTTCACCAGTGCTCTGTCCTTGTTTCTGTGGTTCTGCATTGCCTTTTCTCTTCTCAGCAAAATGATTTCTCCATTTTTACCCTGAGATTTTAATACTTTCCCAGTGGCAGAGAGCATCCTGTGTATTTATTCAGGCTTCAGAGATAGCTCAGCTGAGACCTTAAATCAGATTTTGTTGGGGCTGGTGGGAGGGGGCACCCCGCACTCCGGCTGTATATCCTAGTACTTAAAATGTCCAGGGCTCCAGAACAGCTCCACGGTGTCAGGCAGACATGCTCTGGTGTTTTAAAGAACAAAAATGAAATTTAGACTTTTTTCCTTCCCCGTGTTGTAAAAAGAATAACCCTGAGGGTTTGGGAGCACTGCTGTTCATTCAGCTTTTGGGGACAGATGTGGTGACCCCGGGATGTTTTCTGGGGTCTTTCTCCTCCCCATGCATCGATGAGCGCCTGTCCCAGATCCCAGATCAATCCCAGATCCATCCCTGTGCCTGTCGCCTTTTCAGATGGTAAAAAACAAAAAATAGACACACCAGCAAAGGGATAAAAGGGTATTTTACCTCAGTTTTAATAAGATCCTGGGTGCACAGCTCATCACAAGTGGAAACACGGCAAAAAGCACCCGGGCACCCCACGCACCCGAGCACACCGAGCACGAGCACCCCGAATACACAATTTTTATGGACCTCCCAAATGAGCATGTCTGTCTAAAATCCCCCAATAAGAAACTTAACAGGTGAAGTAACTGTCCCCCTACTCCAGTTATCCCCCTAAATGAGATTACAGCCCCGTTTACAAAATATGTTCCGGAGAGAGAGGCTCCATCCAAGGCTGGAGCCTGTAGTTCTGAGATGGTGCTCTGTGTGTGTCGTCGTCCTGCTTTTGCAGGACCCCCAAGCTCAGCTAAATATCAGAAAGCAAAAATTATAGGTGACTGAGGTACAAGGAGTGTGTGTGAAGGGTACAAGGAAAGGGAAAGGGTTTGTAATGTATTAAAGGGTATAAAAAAGGGGGTTAAAGGGTATAAAAAGAAAAGAATAAAACCATCAGGCATCGTGCCCATCACACATGATGGGGGGCTGGCAGGAGGACGGGGGGAAGCAGCACGAGGAGCTGCAGCTGAGGCTGCACGGGGGAGCTGGGACAGCCAGAGGGGCCCTGCCATCGCCTTGGCTCCGTCTGTGCTGTCCCCAGAGCTCATCCAGCGTGGCCCCGCTCAGGTCACTGCCTGCAGGAGCTCTGCGCTTTGGTCCAAACCTCCCGGTTTTAGGGATTACTTTGGCAGGTTTGAGGTTATAAATGGTGACTCGAGTGCTTGGTTTGAGGGAGGCAGAGAAGGCTGATTTAGGGGAGCTGCAGGGCTGTGGCAAAGCCCTTTTGAAAACCCCTTTTAGCCCATATTTGCATCGGCTGGGGGCGCGTTGATGTGTGTGTTCATACTCACTGACAGTGCCCGTATTGGGGGTGTTTAGGTACAAAAATGGGACTGCACTGTGCATTTTTGTGTTTTATAAAATGTTCCTGTCCTACCCCAAATCCCCTCCTTGCCCTATCCCGGGTGGCTCCGAGCCCCATCCAGCACCCGCAGTCTCTGCTCCGAAGGCTGCATTTCCGCATGGATTCGGCTGGACTGGGGTGCTCGGTGCCTCCTGCTCCTCCCAGCTCCAGGTGGGATCCTGTCTCTCCTTTATGGCTCCAGTCCATATGTCCTTGTGTCACATTATTTTTAGGGCTGTAATTGCTTTCTCAGCTAACAGGAATTGATGCAATTACCCTATTTTTTAAAAGTCTCTTCTCCCCTGTTCATCTTCCAGTATGTGCCTTTCCTGCTCTGCTTCTCATCCCATGGGGAATTGTGGAGGAAATGCAGCCCTGAGCTACAGCAAACCAGTCTCTGGGAGGTTTTTTATCAGGCACAACTTGTTAACTTTGCTCCTTCCATGAGGCAAAAATAGAAACATTCCTTTGGTTAACAAATAAGGGCTGAGCTGGAAGGGAGGAAGGGAGTGCAGGATGCCAGGGAAGAGCCAGCCTGGTTTGGATCTGGCTGGGAAAGCGCTGATCCTCGGGGTGAATGCTCAGATTCATTCTGTGAATGAAATGGGGATAAAATGGGACCAACTCTGAGGTTCTTAATTCAGTCCGTGGCAGGAGAGTTTGGGGATAACCCAGAGACAGCACACGGGCACATCCCTGTGCTTCCTTTGGCCCTTGAATTCCTGGGTGGGTTCTGATGGATCCCCAGTCCTTTTGAGGAGACCTGGAAGAGCTTTTCCGTCAGGGAATTTCTCCTGGAACTTGTAACAGTTGGGTAGATCCACACTTAGGTGCAGGAGAAGGATTTATGCGGGGTTTGATGCAGATGAAAGGTTTCCAGGGCTGCCAGATTGATTCCCCGCCATGCAAAGGTCACTGTGACCCCACACAGCCCCAACACCTCACTGCTTTCTCAGATATTTGTTCTTTCAGTGTTTATTCCCTCCCAGTATTCCCAGTAGGATACTTTGCCGTGGTGGATTTCTCTCTCTCGCAGAGGTGAAAGCTTTCTCTTTGCTTAATAAAAGAGAAGGGGGGTTTTTTGGAGAGCTTTTTGTTTTACTTTTATCTATTTGCTTTAAAGTTATTTTCCTTGACTTCAAAACCTATTGATTTCTTCTCCCGGTGCCCAAAACCGAAACAAACACGTAGGGCCACAGGAGCCGAACTGCAAACATGTTTTTATTAATGCACCACAAATAATCACAAAATCATCACAAATCATTTTGGTTCCCGCTTTCCAGGCAGCCCCGTTGCTGTTGGACCCAGCAGGTTCCCAGGTTTTGGGAGATGCTTTTCCCTGTGCAGTTTGCCTCACACAGCCCCGTGGCAGCAGCAGGGAAGGGTTTGCTCCACGGCAGCTCCAGTCTGGCACCCCTCACGGCGGGGTTTTGTGCCTCATTCTCCTGCAAAAGCCGAAAACAGCCTCAGGAGGGGAAAAAAACCACACCCCAGCTTTTTGGCGAATGCAAAATTCAACCATCTCCTGGGTTAAATGTTTCTAAACCGGGCATTCTCACAATGTGTAAAAACAACAGAAGGAGCCTCATAATCCTTTGGTCCAAATCTCCCATTTTTAGGGATTACTTTGGCAGGTTTGAGGTTATAAATGGTGACTCGAGTGCTTGGTTTGAGGGAGGCAGAGAAGGCTGATTTAGGGGAGCTGCAGGGCTGTGGCAAAGCCCTTTTGAAAACCCCTTTTAGCCCATATTTGCATCGGCTGGGGGCGCGTTGATGTGTGTGTTCATACTCACTGACAGTGCCCGTATTGGGGGTGTTTAGGTACAAAAATGGGACTGCACTGTGCATTTTTGTGTTTTATAATTAATTTAAGTGCCCATCACCAGCCTGTCCATACATCAGCCGCACACAGGAATCGTTAGTTCTGACCTGACTCTCTCTGCCAATGATCCACGGCAAAGTATTGAACTTCCTTCTTGCTGAGGTGTAAATAAACACCAGCATCCGACAGAGCCAACAAGTACCTGAATTAACCAAGTGAGAAATTACTGCGAAGGAACATCCTGAAAGGAATTTAGGGGGAAAAAAAAAGAAGATTAAGAGAAAAATATGGACAACATAAAATATTCATATTGTCAGCAAACGAGGAGAAAATGTTTCATTTATAGAGTGAGACAGAAGCAATATAGGAAATAGATATGCTCCATGGAAATTTATTAAGTGCAACTTTCTCTCTTTCTCTCTCTCCCTCTCTGTGTCTCTCTCTCTCTCAGATAAAAAACCTCTTCATGAAATAAAATCCCGAAGTAAGTTATTTTTTTTCTCTTGTAAATATGATTTTCCTCATCTTCCCTGCCGTTTGGGTTATTTGTTTAGGAGCTAAGTAGGACCCAAGGTTTTCTGAAAGGCGTTAGCATCTGCTGAAAGCATCGTGGGAGCAGCTCTGTGATCCCAGGGCTCCGTCTGAAACCAGGGGAGGCTCATCCTCAGCGATTTGTGTCTGACAGGGAGCCCTGGCTCCAGGCATGCAGATCCTTGGGATCGATCTCTGCAGCCCTTGCAATTAGGAAAAAAGGGATTAATGCCAGAGTTTGGGTGTCTTGGTGCAGATCTGCTGCTGGCTCTGGCCTTGCTCGGCTCCCTCCAGGCTTCCTGCCTCACCTGGAGGGGATTCTGAGCCTTTCCCTGTGTCTGGGGATCAGCTCTGGGCTGCTCTGGGGCTTCTGTCCCACACCTGCAGCTCTGCCCAGCCCCTGACAGGAGAGCGGGACCAGGGGAATGGGCTCTGCTCCCGGGGAACAGGGTCAGGACGAGAGGAAACGGCCTCAGGGGAGCCAGGGGAGGCTCAGGTTGGACATCAGGAGGAATTTCCTCATGGGAGGGGCTCTAAAGCATTGGCAGGGGCTGCCCAGGGAGGTTTGGGGTCCCCAGGCCTGGAGGTGGCTCTGGGGCCGTGGCTGGTGCTGGCCATGGTGGTGCTGCTGTGCTGATGATTGGACCTGGGGATCTCCGAGGGCTTTTCCACTCCTGGTGATTCTGGGATTTTTGCATTCCTGGTTCTTCGTTATTTCTCGGGATGCCAGAACCGGGATTCGGGAGCTGCACGAGGTGCTGAGGTTGCCTGGAGCGTTCCTGCCCTGGGCTGCTCTGGGTGTCCCTGGGGCCACCCCTGAGGGTCAGGGCTGGGCTCAGCAATGGCTTCCCTTTCCTTTGTCTGTGCAGCGCTCTTTGAACAGAGAATATTGGGAGCATCTCCGTCAAATCCCTTGATTGACCCCAAAAGGAGCCAGAATGGGATGGATTTGGGCTGTGAGACCCCTGGAGACTGAGCGGGCTCCGTGGCAGCCCTGGGGCGAATGCGGCTCGTGAGGCTCACAGGAGCAGGAACTCACTGCAGGACCTCCTGCCTCATCAGTGATGCAAAATCAAAGCCAATTATGGGGATAATTGAGGGAAAACCTGTTCCTCTAAATAATCTCTACACGACTTCCCTGACTTTTGATCCTTGTGCTCCAAGAGTGAGGAGAAGGCCTTAGGGCTGAGGGAGGGATGGGGAGCTCAGGAAGGGCAGCTGGAAACACCTCTGGGATCTCCTGCCAAGGATCCCAGGATCTGCTCTCCCTGCTGGAGCTGGGGAATGTGTCCTGCACAGCTCCAGCAAAGCACTTCTTGTAAATGAGATAATTTAATCAATTACGTCTCCTAATGTACTAAACCAAATGTTTCATTTTCTGCTCCTGCACATCTTAAATTATCTTCAGGTGCTTTATGAAACTTAATCATAGTTAATAGAAACTTCATTACCATCAAATGTGCTTTCAATAAATGTTGTGTAACAGTGTCAGGAGGTGGAGTGAAAAATAGGCTGCAATTAGCACAAACATGGATCCTGGAGCAGAATGGGATAAAACTCCTGGTGCCTGCCAGGGTCCCTTCGCCCCTGGGCCGGGAGGGTGCAGCTCATTAAGGAATAATGGGTTGATTATAAATGTTTGCTTTTCAGGTTTGTTTGTTTGCCTTGCACTTGGTTCCCTTCTGGGAAAAAATAAAAGCAGAAACTCGCCCTGCTCCCCCAAATTTCCCACGCTTTCCTCCTTCCCAAAATTTCTAATCTCCCATGGAAGGAATTCTCCAAAGGAAAAGATTAGAAGGTGAAGAGATGAAAATTACTTTTAAGAAAACAATAACTGTTTCTAAAGAAACACTAAAATCCTAAATCAAAAAGCAAATCTCCTTTCTCATGGAGCTGTGCTCCATGGGAATAATTTGAGGAACACTGAGTCACCCTGGGTTTGTCCTTTTAACATAAAGCTGTTTAAAACCCCACTAAATCCTGGAAAGGATCCCTTGCCCCTGAACTCTGTGGTTCCTTGGGGTTTGTGGGGATTTTCCTGGCAGTGGAGCAGTTGTGGGAACACCTGAGCGACTCCTCCAGTTGCTCCATGGAACAGAGCAGGGAACGTTTTATTACGGGGAAGGAACCTCAGGGAGAACTCCCATGAGGGTTTTTAATCACAGAATTTATAGAGCAGTGTCCAATTCAAATTCTGGAGATTCTTCAAAGCAGTCAATGAAAACAAAATTCTTCTCCTCAGAAAATTTTTTCTTGAGTCAAACCGTTCCCTTTTTTTTTTTTTTTTTGGATTCCATGTTCTCCCTCTCATCTTTAACCCATGTACAACAGTTTAAAAGTGGGAAACTGGAATTGTCTGACACAGGAATCGATGGAAAAGGAGATGCTGAGGCACTTGAGGAGATTTAGAGGCAGAAATTGCAGTTCCTCACAGCGAGCACCCGAGGAGTGGTTTGAGCTCTGGTTTGGAGGGCAGGAGATCAGCTCTGAGCTTCTCCCCCGGTTGCTGTGCTGGGGCTGGAAGCTCTTCCTGGAAGCTTTTCCTGGAAGCTCTTCCTGGAAGCTCTTCCTGGAAGCTCTTCCTGGAAGCTTTTCCTGGAAGCTCTTCCTGGAAGCTCTTCCTGGAAGCTTTTCCTGACAGGACATTTCTGCCTCTTCCAGACTCGAGAATTCATCACCCCAGCAAGGCAGGGGATGCAATTCACGTTTCCAGCACTTCTCTTTTTTCAAGGAATGCCCCAAATGGAAGAGTTGAGGATGCTCTGCAGGGCAACACCCACGAGCTCTCGAGGCTCCCTGGGACGGGAGGACCCCACTTGTTCCTGGGTTTCTCCAGTCCCCGGGGATCCATCACCTCCCTGCTCCTGCCCCACCCATTGCTCTCACCACCCACAAAAATTAAGTCAACAATAGCGTTCCATAATTAATTCCCTGTGACAACAAAGCAGCTTGGGAATAGAAAATTGGAAGAAATAGAAATGTAATTATTTCCTGCACTTCCCCTTCTGCACCTGGTACTGGGGAGCAAAGCAGAGGTGTGGGGCTGGGGCTCTGGGTCGGGGTTCGTGTTGTCCTGGTCTGATCTGAGCTGTTCCCAGTTTGCCTTCGTCACCCTGGGGTTGCATTTGCTTTTTCTGTCTGCATTTCCCACCCTTGGTTTCATTTGACGTTGTCTCTGCAGTCCCTAACTGAGCCTGACGTGCTTAAAATTCTCTTTACAGCATTTTTCAAGGGGGGGAATCTTGTGGGGAAAAATGGGGGGGAAAAGTTTCAGGAAAAAGGTGCTTCTCTCTGGTGACGGATTCGGTAGAAGCGTGTGGCAATGGAATTGATCTAAGAAGTTGAATTTTGTAACCTTACAAGTTTATTTACCATGATTTCCGGTTGTGACCCTGCCACAGAACGTGGATTCCTCCTCAAAGCTGACATTTCCACGCAAACTCCGTGTTTTTTTTTCCTTCCCAGCCAAGTTGTGAACGTGTTAAAAGCAGAGCCCTTTTTCAGTTTGAGGTTATTTGAGAACGCAGTAGGATTTTTGCAGGAGCATTTTCTTGGCTAAATGGTTCTGGTTCTGGTAAAACTGGTACCAAAACATGGATTTTGGGCTGAGTGGGATGCTGGAATCTTCTGCCTGGGGTTGACTGGGACCAGCTGGAGAATGGGGATGGGAGGGATGTTTTCCAGGGAAGATGTTTGAACCAAATCTGTATAAAATATTTTATTTTCCTTTTGATTGAAGCGTTCAGCTGAAACTTCAGCCCCAGCCTCGTTCCCAGCACGGCTCCCACCTGGAGCAGGGTTCAGGGATTTGGGGATCCTGGTTCTGCCCTTCCTGGGGCACTGCCCTGCGGGGAGGGTGCCCAGCCGCTGCCCAGGACGCTCAGCTGGCACTTTTCAGATCCTTATTTTTGTGAGAAAGCATTGAGCCAAGGAAATGCGGCCCAGAGGTGCTCGCTCCTTTCATCTCAACACTCTGAAGTTCCGTGTTCATTTTAAAAATTCAGCTAAAATGAAATTATCTGACTTTCAGCAGAAAAGCACAACAGAAGCCTCCTCCCAAACAGTAATTAAGTAATTTCAGTAATTGGCTATTTATTAAATGCTGATTTTAACTTTTCACCCTATTTCTGTGCAGTGCAGTTCGTTTGCTGACACTGAGCACTCTGGGTTTCCTGGTTATTTTTTGTTGCTGTGAATAAATCCCATTTCTGTTCCCGGGGCTCTCCCGTGCCAGGAGGAGCCCCCAGCAGGGACCCAGGCGATGCCCAGGGTGGCTCCTGGCTCCGTCCCCCAACCCTGGAGCTGGGAATTCCGGGAACCACCCACGGACCCTCCGAGGGGACCTGCCAAGTGATTTAATTTCATGGTACATGGTCCCAACTCCCAGCAGATCGAGGAGAGCGGGACTGGATGTTTCAATTACGGAATATTGCAGGCTTCATTTGGATTCATTCTGTCACAGCAGTGAATTCCTTTTCTCTGCTGGAAGGTTTGAGGTTGTGGGAAGGCTGGTTGTGAGTTCACGGCTGGGTGCAGCCCCGGGAGGGCTCGGTCTCCAGGCTGTTCCCAAAGGCTGGAGGGGCTCCCAGGGCTGTGGGAGGGATGGAGTGCTGCTGCTGATCCCAAATCTCACACAGGGAAGGAGGGGAATCTTCGCTTGGTTTTTTCAGAGGATTTATGCCCTCCTGGATGAGCTCCAGAATTCCAGCCTAAAGCTTCCATGTCCCTGGAAAGCAGCAACAGCTGAAACTGCTGCTGATGCCTAAAGCAGCCCTCCCTGGCTGCAGTTCCCTGTGCTCCCTCCCCGTTCATTTCTGCAGGTTCTTGCTGCCCACGGGGCTGGAATGGGAATGGGAAGCGCTGGCACAGCCCAGGAGCCTGAGCTGGCACTGTGTGCCCAGGGAGGAGCGAGCTCTGCTGCCCTTCTGAGCCCAGCCTCCCTCTGAACACCCGGAAAGGGCACGGGGCTGGCCCTAGAAGAGAACAGGATGCAGGGATCCATCCCTGGAACAAACCAGGATGCAGGGATCCATCTCTGGAACAAACCAGGATGCAGGGATCCATCCCTGGAACAAACCAGGATGCAGGGATCCATCCCTGGAACAAACCAGGATGCAGGGATCCATCCCTGGAACAAACCAGGATGCAGGGATCCATCCCTGGAACAAACCAGGCTCTGGAGGATGCAGGGATCCATCCCTGAACCAGAGCAGGCTCTCCAGTTTGCAGGGATCCATGAGGAATGCCACTCACCCTCTCAGCCCTTGTTTTCCAGCGCTGCCCGTGCTCCCGTGCCTGGCTCCACGTTGGTGTCTCCATCCCCACCTGCAGATCCCCCCTGTCCCCGTGTCCCCCATGTCCCCTGCCCCTCTCTGAC
>VZRN01005878.1:0-36935 GCA_013397935.1 Dasyornis broadbenti | reverse complement strand
CAGACGTGGAGCGCAGCGGGGACATCGCACTGTACTGGGGTTTGGGCCCTGTCCCCACTTTTCCCCTCGTGTCCCCCCATGTCGCCCCTGACCTCCCATGTCCCCCATGTCCCCCCATGTCCCCTGCCCCTCTCTCTGACTCCGTTCTCTCTCCCCAGACGTGGAGCGCGGCAGGGACATCGCGCTGTACTCGGGGCTGGCGGCGGCGGTGCTGGCGGTGGCCGTGCTGGCGCTGGGGGTGACCCTGTACCGGCGCAGTCAGAGTGAGTACGGCGTGGATGTCATTGATTCCTCTGCACTCACGGGAGGCTTCCAGACTTTTAATTTTAAAACAGTCAGACAAGGTTAGTGCGGCGATTTCCTTTTCTTCTCTGCAGAGCTGCCACTGCTCAGGCACTCCTGGAGGCGGGGGGTGGTTCTGGGGCAGCCAGGGCAGGGACAGGGACAGGGAACTGGAATTGGCTCTGGGCTGTCCCACACACAGAATCCTTCCTGGCCACGCTCCAAATGCTTTGGAAGTGCTGTCCCCACCTTCTGCACCGAGTTAGGGAAAGCTCAAACGAAAGCAAAGCAAACGCAGGCAGCACAGCTGTACTTCCCTCCTGTCCTCAGGTACAGACCTTCCCTTCACTGCAATAAAAGGGATTATTCTTTCACTGGTAATTTCAGAATCCCAGCTGGAAGTATTCTGTAACTTGCTGTAACACACAGACACTGAGGTCTGTGGGAAATAAATGTGTGTAAAGATGGGTCCGTTAAAAAAAGACCCCTACAACTCTAGGAAAAACCACCAGTGCCATGAAATCTGGACTAAACATTTACTAAAAGCCGCACTCAGGTTTTCTGGAATGTTATTTCCTTTGGACAGGAAGGTGGGGAGGGATGGAAATGGGGATGAAAGCAGAATGTTGCTTTGATTCTGTGCTGCCATTCTACCTCAGACCTGCCTGATTGAGGGTGGGTGGGAGCGTGGGTGGGGTGTGAAAGTGTCCCCGTGTCTCTGTTCTCTCTTCAGAAAAGGGAAATATGTTGCAGAGTTTGTTTGGGGGGTTTGTGTGGTGTTGTTTTTACAGTTTCTTTATTTCCTGGAGACGTTCCTCACCAAGCATGACTTGCAAGAAATTGGGAAAAGGGCTTGGCAGACAAGGCCGTTTGAAGGAGGTTCATTCATCCATTTCTAACTCCAAACCTTTAATTAGGGCTGTGTAAATCTCAGTGACTGTCTCAGGAACTTTGTCCTTTGTGGTTCAGATTGAATCTTGTTTTGGGCCTGGGGAATTGTCTGCTTGACTTAAGGCTTAAACCCTTTCATTCTGGATGCTCTGAAAATACCTAACAAACAACCGAACAACTGACAGAAACGACCCCACCACAAAACCAAACAGCTGAAGGATTCAGGCCCTAAATCCAGCCACTCCTTCTCATTTCTCAGAGTGTTTTCTGAGCTAAAATGCCTCTAAATGAATAACTGTGCTGCTTTTCCCTCTATTACTCTTGCCCCACTTCCCTTTCAGCCCAGTTTCCCTCAGGCACGAAGTTGTGGGTTTGTGTAAAAGGTCTGCAGGAAGATGTTTTCACCCCATGGGGTTTGATGTAAGGGGGAAAAAAAACCGAGAGAATAAAGGGCAAACACACAAACTTGAATCCAAAACAAAGGGAGGCTCCTCCTTGGATTCCTGTGCTCTGGAGCAGCCTGAAGTGTGGCAGACACGCAGAGTGTCAGATCTGTGCCTCAGTTCATTGCTCTCGAATGTGGCCTGAAGGGGGTCTTGGGCTCTGAGAGCTCCAGGGAGGAAGAGCGAGCCCCAGAGGGAATGGGGACACTCGGGAAGGGATTCCTGAGGTGTCCCCTCCATTCCTGGGGACAGTCATGAAAGGATTCCTGAAGTGTACCCTCCATCCATGGGGAAACTCAGGAAGGGATTGCTGAGGTGTCCCCTCCATTCATGGGAAGATTTGGGAAGGGATTGCTGAGGTGTCCCTTCAATCCATGGGGAGATTTGGGAAGGGATTGCTGAGGTGTCCCTTCAATCCATGGGGAGATTTGGGAAGGGATTGCTGAGGTGTCCCTTCAATCCATGGGGAGATTTGGGAAGGGATTGCTGAGGTGTCCCCTCCATCCCTGGGGACACTCGGGAAGGGATTCCTGTGGTGTCGCCCCCATCCCCGCCCCTCCTGTCCCTGCAGGGAACTCGCTGCTCCTGAACTCGGCCCTGCAGCCCGAGCTGACCGTCAGCAGGACCTACAGCGGCCCCATCTGCCTGCAGGACCCGCTGGACAAGGAGCTGATGACGGAGTCGTCGCTGTTCAATCCCCTGTCCGACATCAAGGTCAAGGTGCAGAGCTCCTTCATGGTGTCCCTGGGGGTCACCGAGAGGGCCGAGTTCCACGGCAAGGCCCATCCCGGGACATTCCCTCACGGCAGTCCCAGGGCTTTCGGGACCATCCAGGCCAGGAACAAGGCCATGTACATCCAGAACCTGGCCTCCATCTCCACCAGCAGCGAGCTGAGGAGCACAGCCCTGTTCGGGCACCTGGGGGGCCGTTTGGTGGTTCCAAACACAGGTGGGTGGATCCTTTCTCATTAACAGCACATAAAAGAATTTTAGATGAGGCTGCCTGATGTAGTGTTTTATAACTAAATTTTAAAAAAAGGCCAGGAAAGAATAAGTAGGGGCCCCGTTAATGCAAATTTTGGGAAGTAGGGCACGTTGCCCACACAGGACATGAGTGATCAGAGGGAAGCCTGGGCTGAGAGTGAAGAGGCATTATGCTTGTTTGAACTGTTTTAAATTACTGCCTCTCTTGATGTCTTCAGCATGAAAGTCACATTAATCAAAGCTGTGCTCGCTTGGATCCTGATCCAAAGGAAAGGCTCCCTGGGAAGGGCTGATACCAGATCAGATTTTACATAAGGGGGGCACGTTCCAGCAGCAGCTCTGGCCCCACATCCCTGCCTTGGGGGCTGTGCTCTGGGGCAGAGGCACAGCCAGGCCTGGGGAGCAGCCCCTGCTGCCCACCAGGGCCCTGCCTCCTCCTCTTTCTATTCCCCTCTTCCTTGGAGCAAAAAGCTCCACAGATTCCTACAGTGGGGCCCTTCCGAGTCAGCCCCGTCCCTGGGATGCTTCCTCTGCATGGTGGAAGGAGTTTGGTGACCTCAGAGTTTTGTAGGACGTGTTTTAGATGTGCAGAATTGTTTGTTAAAGGGCTGAAGGGCAGGTCAGAGTCCAGCCAAGGCTCTCAGGGTCCCTGTACCACAGGCCTGTGTTTGCTTCACCCCCAGTCATGGCCCTTTCCTTGGCGATTTTCTCTTTTCTCCAAAAGGCAGCACAAAATCCAGATACCGCCATTGCCAACCAAGGGTTATCATCCTTCGAACTCCAGTGATATTTATTCACTTTAAATTCAGCTTTGTTTCCGCTGGACCAGTGGCTCCGGGATTATCTCCTGCTCTCTGGTTGAACTGGATGGTTTAGAGCTTTATCCTTCACGTCTCGTGCTTTAAAGGTTGCCATAAAAACCATGGTTTGTGTTTAGAGAGGATTGGTAGCAGTGCCAAACCAGGGCTGCACTATCACACACAACATGTGGAATGTCTGAATTTCTCCCCAGATTGGTTTTATAGTGAGGAAGGAACATTGCAGAGGCACTGAGTTAAGGCATGAATTAAGAATTCCCTCATGCTGTATATTTAGCCACTTTATGTAATGATAGTCCCATCAATTAGATTATTAAAATATGTATTTGGTCCACTTGCAATTTATGTAATTCCTGCTGCCTTTATGTAAGACCAGCCCTGCTAAGCAGCTGTAAATTCCAGTGTGATCAAGCCGGTGCCTCGCTGAGATTCCGTATCGTGTGACAGGTGCAAAGCCAAGCACATCCCTCCTCTCTGGAGGGTGAGATAAAGCAGTTTAATTCCAGTGGAAAACTCCCTTGTTAACCTGGGATTCACTCTGGTGGTGTAGAAGGAGGATGGGGTCACTGGGCTCCAGGAGTTCTGATGGGTGCAGACACTGAGGTGATTGCCCTGCAGGCTCAGCCTGGGGCAGTGCTCCCTCCAGGAGCAGATTCCCTGCAATCCCACCGTGATCAGATTTGATTTCGAAAAGGAAAGGGGCAAAGAGCTTTCAAGAGGCTTTTTGGGAAATAAGATGTCTTTTCCTTTAATGGAAAAATAACAGCTTTATTTCCTTCAATAATTTATTTTCCTTTCATCTGATGGCGCTGCTGCTGGAATCAAGAATTCCGAGGAGCATTCCTTTAGGGTGGTTCCTCGGACGTGTGTTCCCTGTTCCTCCTATCCTGTGCCCTTCCCAAGGCTCAGCCCTGCCTCCGCTCTTTTGCAGGGGTCAGCTTGTTGATTCCACATGGAGCCATTCCTGAGGAGAGCTCCTGGGAGATCTACCTGGCCATCACCCAGAAGGAGTCCAGGTGAGAGCACACAGACCCCGATCAGATCTGTGGGTTTGGAATGGAACGTGCAGGAGCCGCTCCTTGTCCCCATTGCTGCTGGGACCCTGTGAGGGACACAGAATTGGCCTTGGAGAGATGCTCCCGTGAAATCCACGGAATCCCTGGAAATGCTGCTCAGGACATGGAGTGCCTGCTGCTCGCCTCTGCTCCCCAGTTCAGGAGGAACTCGGCAGCTGAAGCTCAGGCTCTGGGGCTGCTTTGATTTCTTTTTAAGCCTGAGAATGCTACAGACACTTGGAAGCACCGAGGCTTCAGCAGAATTTATTATTGTGGCACTTGAGAAAGAAAAAAAATTGGCCTTTTCTGTTACCCTGTTGTGTGTTTTTTTTCCCCCTGCAGCCTCCCTCTCACCAACACTTGCACACACAGACTGCAGGGAGGGCTGGAACGTTTCAAGCCTCTCTTCAGCAGGAATGATGTTTTGAAAGTGCATTTTCTGAGCACCCACAGCTCCAGCACCGCTGAGCTGGGAGATGGGAGAGCTGTGCAAAGCCACTTTGGGGTTGGAACCTGCGGGATTTGAGCAGGGGCTGCACATCGGGGTGGCCCCACAGAGCCCCAGACACTGGCATGGGGTATCCAAGTCAGCTTGGGCTGTTCCCCTTTTTGCTTTTATGATTGTTTCTTCTTGTTTATACCTTAGTTGAGGTCCTTTCCCTAAGTTTTATCTTGGTTGAGGTTCTTTCTCTTATTTTTTATCTTGGAAACACCATTTGCTTTAATTTGAAGAGGGCACTGCATGCCCAGTGATTGAGAAACCAATGATGGGGATCACACAACCCCAGGGAATTAAAATACAATGAAACAGCAACAGAACCAACAGGGCAGGAGGTGTCAGTTGCTGCTTCAATGTCCCAGAGAGTCTCCTCCACTCTGCCACTGCTCCTGCCCACGTTTATTCCAAGAGATGCGGAAAACCTGCGGGTGTGGGGCTCAGTTCAATTTGTTTGAGTGGGAGAGAAGAAAAGAAGGTTCTGCTCAGACATTTCATCCCTGCAGCTCAGCAAGGAAACAATCCAAGCATGAATTCAGCCCAGATGAATCCCTGGAGCTCAGCTGTGCTGGTGGGATCTCCAGTGCCTGTCCCGGAGCCACGGCCACGGATCCACCTTGCACAGCCCCAAATCCGAGCACAGCCCCGTCCCCAATGTCTGTGGAAACCACTGAGCTCATTCCTCCTGCAGAATATAAATGGCTTTTCAAAGCAGGGAGATCACACTCAATCTGGAAAAATTTATGAGCCTGTGTTTTTTAAACCATAATTTGTTTTATCTCCGCTCCTATGAAAATATTGTTGATGGCAGTGTTTGAAGGCAGAGCACGATGGGGACGGGCCCAGCTGGTGCTCGAAGCGGGGCTGACTGGCACAGAGCAATTTCAGGGCTGGATTCGGGTTAAACAAATTGAAATGTGTTTTAAATACCAGAATCCTAAACTGACCAGGCACTGATTGGAGTTAGATGGGGTCTAATGGGTTTGTTTCATCTCCAGCTGCTGCTTCCACGTGAAATGAGCACAGCACTGAGCTTATCCCTTTCTGCAGCAGATGAGGGAGGTGCTTGGATTTGAACCAAAATACTCTCAGCCAGTTCTCACTCCTGACAGCCACTCTTGTCTTTGCTGCCCCAAGCCTGGAGCCGGAGGGCCCCGAGGTGCTGCTGGGGCCCGAGGTGAGCTGTGGGCCCCCGGAGCTGCACGTGAGCACTCCCTTCGCGCTGACCATCCCGCACTGCGCCCACGCCGACCCCCAGCACTGGAACATCCACCTCAAGAGGAGGACTCAGCACGGGAAGTGGGAGGTGAGCTCAGCCCCAGCGCGGACCGAGGATGGAAATGCAATCAGCCCTCGGTGGTGCAGGTGCAGGTCAGAGATTGTGTCAGGGACAGGCTCAGACACCTGAGAGAACCCATTGCAACAAAAAAAGGTTGCATTTTGTGAAGAAGCAGCAGAACTGTTTTCAGCTGTTTGACCAAGATGTGCAAACCAGGGCCAGATCTGTGGCCACAAACGCCATTGATGGATCCCAGAACTGCAGCCTGCCCTGCCCTGCTCTGAGCCCTGCCTTGGCTGTGGCTCTGCTTTAAACCATTGCCAGGCCAGGCCATTTCCTACTTCAGATTTACTCAGTCCTTAGGCAGCTCCTGCAGGGCTGGGCACAAACGGCCTGGATCCCTGGGGAGTGGGGCACAGGGACTCAGGGACACGGGGACACAGGGAGACGGGGACAGAGGGACACACACAGGGACATGGAGACAGAGGGACACAGGGACAGGGACACAGGGACATGGGGACACAGGGACATGGAGACAGAGGGACACAGGGACAGGGACACAGGGACATGGGGACACAGGGACATGGAGACAGAGGGACACAGGGACAGGGACACAGGGACATGGGGACACAGGGACACAAGGACAGAGGGACACGGGGACACACACAGGGACACGGGGTCACAGGGGTACGGGGACACAGGGTACAGGGACACAGGGACATGGGGTCACAGGGTGCAGGGTGCAGCTCCCTCCTGGTGGGGCTGCAGGGCAGGACAGAGCAGCAAAGGCAGAGCAGAGCAGAGGGAGTTTTTGATGAAGGTAAACGTGGCTGTAATGGGTGTTCTGGAAGGAAGTCAAGCCCCAGCCATTGTTCAAGGTTTGCTTATTGACTTTAACCTTCAAGGTAATTTTTTAACTTGACATTGGGGGGAAAAATTAGCCAGAAAGTCAAGAGCACTTGAAAAAAGATGCTAAAATTGCTTACGCATCATCATTATTATTGTATGTACACACTGAGTCCTGCCCAGGGTCTGGCCATAAATCCTCCTGCTGACTCAGGGCTAAATTGGGAATATTTACCCAGGGAAGCAGTCGCCCTTCTCCCTTTCCCAAGCGTGCAGCCTGGCTCTCAGCACCGCGCTGCCTTCCACTCGAATCAAAATATAGAATTAATGTCATGACTCCTATGTCGAGGCCTATTGATTTGACTTCACTTTATTCTTTTTAAACCTGGATTTCATTTTGCAGGAAGTGATGTCTGTGGAAGAGGAAACTACTTCTTGCTACTGCCTGTTGGATCCTTATGCCTGTCACATTCTCTTAAACAGCTTTGGAACTTATGCCCTAATTGGGGAACCCATCTCTGACTGCGCCGTTCGACAGCTGAAAGTCGCCGTTTTTGGCTGCCTGTCTTGCAATTCCCTGGATTACAATCTGAGGGTTTATTGTATGGATAACACCCCTTGTGCATTCCAGGTAAACAGCTTCGCTTTGCTCCCTTAGGCTCTGCTTGTTCTCCCATAAAATCCTGACATCCCTTCATCCCAGGGATGCTCCCTGGCAGCCCCAATGAGAATATTGGATTTTTTCAACCACTGCTGCACAATTAGAACAAGCCCCTTGATTTCTCTGCGGTTGTGGATTTACACTGAGAGCTTTAGGGCAGCCAAACTCTTTTGTTGTTTTTTGCCACCTTCTCTACTACTCAAACTCACCCAGCCCTGCTTTACAAAAATTCAATTATCCTGCATTTCCTCTTAAAAAAATAAAAAAAAAAACCCGAATCCCCAAGTGGCAATTGAAATGAGAATGATTTCTCTGCACCGTGTTCCAGGACAAAACAATGACATTCCCTGGCTTTTGCAGCCCTGGTAACCTCGGAAGCTTTAACAGAATGGTTTTCTTTGGGGAACTGAAATGCAAACAGTTGTGAGATTAATTTTTCCTTCCTTTTCGCGCCGCACAGAAATGGAAACACGACTCTGACTGAAGCACACGCTGCTGCCTCTGTGCTTCTAATAAAAGCCAAGCCACCAAAAGGATTGTTAGAGACTCACAATGGCTTTGTAATTATCCTCTTTATAACACTTAGACAATTAGTGGGTACCGGTGTCTTCCTGATGAGTCTGGAGGAAATGATCAGAAGAATAATTACCAGTTTTCTGCATTCCCAGGAACCAGAGCAGGGTGTTTGTAGATAGTGAGACAACTGTGTGTTTGTGGAATGGCACAGCCCTTAAAAGCAGGTAAATATGGGTGGGGAACCTGGAGAATTACAGAGTTTTTCAGATAAAATATCAGAGTTGGGGTTGCCGAGCTGTGTTTGACAGTTAATCCTCCACAGTGCAGGTTTATACAAGGTACAAATTCCTTTGATTTTGACTTTTTCCCTGTGTGAAAGCTCACCTTGCTCTTCCAGCAGCTGGCTCAGCCCTTGATGAAGTTCTGAGTGTGCTGGGAAACTCCTGCCTCTCCAGATTTAAGTGACCCAAGTCCTTTGTGTTTTGCCCCACTCCTGCTGCAGGGGGAGGAGTCCCAGCCCACGTGTGCCACTGAAGGCAGAGCAGCACTTCCAGAACATCCCAAAAAATCCAACATACTCAAGGAATTTTGAGAATAGTTAAGAAATAATCTGCCCCCTTTGTGGCTGGAAATCAAAACCGGAAGTCTCCCGAATCCTCCCTTCATATAAACCTGACCACCAGGGGTTAAACCAAACCAAACCAAATGCCTGTAAAAATTGGTTTCTAATAGAAATCCATTAGTACAGTGTCAGAGATTGGAGCATTGAGTTTTCAGAAGGTCACAGCGACTCCAGGAGCTCCTCTAACAATGACTTTGGTCCTGGCAAGCACTAAACCCCTTCGATGGACACAGATTTTATATAATTTACATGGATTAAGAAAGGTAATTTGGGAGCCCTGGCTGCCAGCTGATTTTTAAAGGCTGCTGCAGCCTTTCCTTCCACACTGGTGTTTTTAGGGTAACAGCGCAGGAATAAACGTTGCTTAAGTACAGGCAGGGGTGATTTTTTATTATTATTATTACGTTTTAAATTCACAGAATTACCTTAAAATGCCTCTTGGAACAGAGCTCTGGAGGGCTGTAGTGCAAACCCCTGCCCGGAGTCTGCCCTTCAGACTGCTCAGGGTCTTGTCCAGTGATTCTGAAAGTGCCCCAGAGGTTGGAAATGGAACTGAACAATTTCACCTGAAGTGTTTGGGGCTCTGAGAAACCCTGGGAGCAGTTTCTCAGCGAAGCTGCTGTGGGGTCCAGCTGTGCTGGGCTGCACTGGGGGTGTTGGGGTGGGGAGACAGCAAAGTTTCAGAATTTCTGTCCTGTCAGAAATGGGGCTGGCAGCGCCCACATGCAGCCCTTTAGGAAATACAAACACCAATCCCATCACCTGCCCACGAGAGGAGCTCCACTGCTGCATCCAGCACTGGGGGGAACCAGGAACCTCCCCAGAGAGGGATTTTCATTGGATTTGGGGCTTGTTCCTGATACTGAAAACATTCTCTCCTCCTCCCCTGCAGGAAGTGGTTTCAGATGAAAGACTCCAAGGAGGGCAATTGCTGGAGGAACCCAAACTTTTGCATTTTAAAGGCAACAGCTGCAGCCTGCAGATCTCAGTGCTGGACATCCCTCCCTTCTTGTGGAGAATCAAACCCTTCACCGCCTGCCAGGTACCTGCAGTTCCCTGCTTCCCTCCAGTCTGGGGGCAGAACCCAAATGAAACCAGGGCTCCTTTTATTTAAAGAGCTTTAAATCTCTCGAGCATTTAACAAAAACATGTTGCCTTTTGCTTTTGACAAACACAGATTTCGTTTATAACAGAATGCTGTAAATTTGTCATTTTGCAGAAATGCTTGTGCTTTCCCTCATTTCAATTGCCTCCAACAGAAGGCAAATATTCTTGTTCAAACTTACCACTCCTCAAGATGTTTCTAATATCTGTCACTCCCATTTTGATAAACTATGGAAATATGGCTAAAAATGACATTTCAATGTAACCATGAGTTCAAATCACAGCATGTGGAGACCAAGAATTAGAACTGAAGAGCAGCAAATTGGATTTTTCTGTACTCCATTAATTAAAGAGGCTGTTGAAAACCAGAAAGGAAAAATCAAAACAAAAGAAGAATTTCCAAGGATTTTGGTTACTAGAAATCATAAGCAATGTGCTGGCACATGGAGTGGGCTGGTTTTAAAACACAGCACTCAATTAGACTGTACAATCTCCCTTCTCCCAGAAGCAGAGAGACAATTATCCATCCTCCAGGATTTTGGCAAAAACCCTGTTTGAAATGTGTTGCCACGTTCTCCAAAACATGAGAGTAATGGGCTCAGAAAGTGATAAACACAGACCCAGAGCTGGAGAAAGCCTCTCCTCGTTAACAACACGGAGATCGTTTGTGCTACAGCTTAAGAAGCGAAAGAAATGAATCCTTTTCAGCTTCTGAGGGAGAAGAGCTTTAAAGTGTTTTGTTCGTTCTTCTCACTTACCTGCATTTTAAAAGCCAAAGCGAGCAGGGTTAGGATGCCCCAGTACCACAGCAAAGTCCTGCCAAAATGTGCCCCAAAAGTGAAACAGATCAGAGGAGTTTCCTCTTCATACAACAAATGCGGGTCTGCTCTCAGCAGATTACAGAGCTCCATACTTTGATTCATTTATTGTCTCTTAATCCCTTGTCCAAACATGAAGAATAAATGTCTGTGACAGACTGGAATTCAGCCTCTGAGTGCCACTGAGAGCCTGATCAGAGCAGGGGCTCAGGGCTAGAAAAAACCCTGTGCAAAACCTCTGCTGGCCCAGGGCTGAGCTGACCCGAAGGAATATTTACATTTCATAACTGAGTGTAATTGGGATGGCTGGGGCAGCTCAGAAATGCAATCATTGTTCCTGGGAGGAACTGCAGAGCCTCCGCTGGCTCTGTGCTTCCCTCGCACTGAAGAGCCTGGTGACAGCTCTGGGTTGGTTCCAGCCTCTTTATAGAGGAAAGAATCTATTTTTGCACGTGGAGTTTCTTCCAGTGTTCCCTGGGTTTCTCTCCTACATCCCACCCTGTGAGAGCAGCTGCTGGTGCTGCCTGGCAGGAATGACTGAACACAGCCTGTTCCACGTCTGGGCCACCAGCAGAACCTCCCCGGGCAGCGCAGAGGGAGATCCATGGAGATGATTTCAGATGAGCAGCGATCCTGCTCCAAGGCTGGAGCAGATGAATAAATCCTCCTGGAAGGCAGTGAATGGCAGGTGGCACCAGGATTCCTCCAGACTCTGTGTGTTTGTCCTGGCCGTGCTGCTGTCACCGAAACTGCGGGAAAAACAAAAAACCATCCAACAACATTTTGAATGTCAGAGAGTCAAGGCATTGCTTGATTTTCTGGCCAGGATGTGCCACAGAAATCATCTCACCCACACACAGCCCGGCTGTGCACAGACAATCATTCCATCACACACAAGTTTTTACAGGATTTCCCCCCAAACTTTATCCAGCCCAAAGCCACAGAAAGGCACTGGCTCAGTCTCCATTGGTTCCAAGCTGAGCAAGCGCCAGCATTCAGTTTCCCATTGGATCCCAATCTCCTCGCCTCCCATGGCCATTGGATCTTCTTTCTCCTTGCTCTCTCTGCAGCCCAGGTGTCTGTGCCCAGCCAGGGCTGTTGTTTGCAGTCCATGGCTGTCAGTGGCCACTGAGAGCTGGGATCTCTTGTGGATCTCCTGGGCCACTGCCAGGCTCTTGGGATGCTGAGCTCACCAGGCCTCACCTGCAGAAACAATGCCCTGGGAAGGAGCTTCAGTTCCCTTCCCCCGGGGCAAGGCTGGACACACCTGGCTGAAGTTCCAGCAAACATTTTCACTCTGCTGTGGTTTCCAGCACTGCGGGAGCAGCTGCCCAGGGCTTGGCTCCCTCCCCACCGGGGATCCCCTGGGAGAGGAGCAGGAGCTGCAGCGGGCACAGGCAGGGATGAGCAGGGTCAGGAGCTGGGCAGGCATCTCGGGTCCTCCCATGCCGTGTCTCCTGGAGGATCCAGGTCTGTCTGGGGTGAGGAGATGATTTACCTCCCCTCTGTCTGCAAGGAGCTTCATTATAAAGGCAGAATCGAGCTGAAAGCATTTCTGGAACACTTCAAGCACTCATTGTTCCACCACACGCTCTGCTCTGCATTGTTTCATACAACTCCTTGCAGCTGAGTGATTCTTCCACGCCGAGTGAAAGCAGAGATGATTACCCTGAAAAAAATCTAATTACAGTTGCTCCACTTCTAACATTTTGCTAATGTTTCCTTTATCGCTCTGAGTATCTTACTACTGCTGCTGCTCCCAGCTCGGGATCAGCCTGGGGCTGGAGCAGCACAGGATGGAGACAGGCAGGGAGCTGGGGAGAAGGGAGAGTGGCTGGGCCAGGGCAGGGGAGGGTGGCAGGGCCAGGGCAGTCCCTGGTGGACAGTTCCTTTCCCTGGATTCTGTGTCAAGGTGATGCCAAGGAGACACAGAGAGGAATCCTGATCCTGGCAAGGGGGAGGAAGTGAAATGCATCTTTTTTAAGTTTTAAGAGTCTTTAAGCATCTTGTTTAAGAGTCTCCCATCACTTGTTCTGCTGGATGAGCCCTGAGCTCTCGGTCACTGCAAAACCTTGGTGTTTATCCATGGAATCCTCATTTCTTGGCTTTGTGCTGCTTGGAGCTGTCGCTGAGCCTGCCCCAGCAGAGCAGGGTGTGGGGTTTCTGTGCCTGCCCATGTCCCCTGTCCCTGACGTGTCCCTGTCCCTCAGGAGGTGCCGTTCTCGCGTGTGTGGCGCGGCAGCTCCCGGCCCCTGCTCGGCGCCTTCTCCCTGGAGCGCTTCAGCCCCGCCACCACCCAGCTGTGCTGCAAGGTCTGCGTCCGGCAGCTGCAGGGCCACGAGCAGCTGCTGCACATCCAGACCTCCATCCTCGAGGTAAGGGATCCCCTCAGCCCCTGGGCACTTGTGCTGTAGGGCGAGACGGTCACGGAACAGAATCCGGGAATGCCTTGGGGTGGGGTGGAGTGGGAGGGTCCTTAAAGCCCACCCTGCCACGGGCAGGGACACCTTCCGCCATCCCAGGCTGCTCCAAGCCCCTTGGACACTTCCAGGGCTGGGGCACCGCCTCTCTGGGCACCAGTTCCCTCCCCAATTTTATCCTTTCCCTGTGTAGTTTCTGCTAAAGCCCTATCCAGGCTATAAAAGCCTTGCAGATCCCATTTCCAGCAGAAATCAAGGCTCAGAGACTCCGCAGCACTGACAATAATTTATGGTTGGGTTGGTGGTTGAATTTTGTAGCAAGAAGCTTTTGCAGAGCTCTGAGGGGTGGGGACAGGGTACAAACTGTGTCTGCCAGGGCCTGGGCCCTGCTCACAGCTCACAGAATCAATCCTGATGTGAGCTGAGGCTGCTGCTCTGCCCCACAGCAATGAACACTTCAGCAGCTTTAGTTTTTTAGATTATTGAGCAGCTTTGATGATGAATCCAGATTAATACTTCTGGATTCGAGCTCTGCACCCAGAAACGCTCTGTGCAGAGAGTGCAGCACCAACATCATCCTGTGTAAAATATCCTCAGAGCAGGCCAAGTGTTTTCCTGCTCCTTTATTGCTATCTCACAGCCCCCCTGTGTCCCTCTCTCATCTCCAGTCCGTGTTGCTGCTGCCTTGTTTCCCTCTCTGCCGTGTTTTTAAGGGCCCTGTCTGTACACAAGTCCCCAGAGCATGCTCCAGTTCTGCCTTCAAACAAATTTCTGGTGTGGAAGGCTCCCTCGCGCCTGTCTCCAGCAGGGATCGGAGAGGGAGGATGATTTGACTGCAAAATAAACACAGAAGTGACAGCTGCACCCCAGAGTCGCTCCTTGGCGCTGCAATCCCCGGAGTGCCTGGGTCACTGTGCTTATCTCACCTGTGCAGGGCAGGAACATCTCCTGCTCTGAATATTGAACAGGAGCAGCCAGGGCCCAGCTGGAGCTGCAGCTGCCAGTGCTGAGCCTGGCTGGCCTTGGGGATGTGTCAGAAATGGTGCATGAAGAGGCCGCACTGTGATTTTTAGTCAATATTGATGCTGCGTCGCTCTCAAACAAGTAATGCACTGGAATTTGACTCTGTCAGGCAAGACTGGTGCAAAAAAACCCCAACATTTTAAAGGTTTTTATGCAGAATTCCGTGTGATGCCCCAGGTGTTCCTTCCCAGACTGAACAAAGCACCTCCTTCGCTCTGTGATTTTCTGCTGTCAGTTCAAGCTACAGGAGGGATCTCAGGCCCAGGTCTGATTCTTCCTTTAACTGCTTTGCTTTGCCGTCCCGTGCAGACTGAGAGAGAAAACATCACCTTCTTTGCACACGAGGACAGCAACTTCCCCGCCCAGCTGGGCCCCAAGGCCTTCAAGATCCCACACTCGATCCGGCAGCGCATCTGCGCCACCTTCGACACGCCCAGCGCCAAGGGCAAGGACTGGCAGATGCTGGCCCAGAAAAACAGCATCAGCAGGTGAGGGCAGGGCTGCCCAGGGGGGAACATGGATCTGGAACGGGAATTGTTTGCCTTTCAGGGGGTTTTGTTTGTTGTTTGCTGCTGTCAGATGCGGGTGAGGAATCCGAGGCTCTCAGGCCTGAGTGGGGTCACTCCTCATTTCAGGAGCAGGAGCTGCTCTCCTGATCCAGCTCTGCCCTGTCCTGCCTCTGTCCATGCTTTGTCCTGGACTGGACATTGTCTTGTCCACCCTCAGGAGTCTAAGGCTGCAGAGGATTTTGGCACTACTGCCCGCTGTGAAAAGAGCTGTTCCAAGCACTTCGAAGGCTGCCTGTCCTCCCTGGCCTCCTGCCTTGGCTCTCATGGGTGCATTTCCCATTCCAAAATGAATTTTGCAGTTTTGTTTCTTTTTTAAGGGAAAGACATATTTAAAAGAGACAGTCATGCTCTACTGTTAGGAGTGATAATATTATGATTATTAAAACTGAAAGATGCTGTAAAAACCAATTTACTTCTTACTTTGCTTTTTCCGCTTGGCTAAATTAAATTGGCGGAGGCAGCTCCCTCACAAAAATATTTTCTGATTGTCACAAACTCTATGAATATGTTCCCAAGAGAGCAAGGGAATACTTAAATCAAGCAAAGCAACTTTCCATTGGCTTGGAATCTCAATAAACCACATCTGAATCGAAAGAAAAGGTGTTTGGGATAAACACTTTGTTTCACCAAATTCTTTGCAAATCACCCCCACAAGGTCCTAAAACCTGCACATTAACAAAATATAAAATCACAGATTAAAAGCTGCCGTATCTTTACATAACCACAAGCATCAGCTGATGTTACAGAGTCGCTCTCCTGTCAAATCCCTGCTTCCCAGTTTTCCCAGTCCCAGGGGCTGGTGTTGCTGGGCCTGGGGACACTCCAGGCTGTGGTCCCTGTCCTTGAGCTGAGCTGGGCCGGTGCCGCTGAGGAGTGACCCCACCGAGGGCTCCCCAGCTCCTCCCCACAGCTCCTGCTGGGGGATTTTGATTTTGATTTTCCAAACCCGTGGATCGTGCTGGGCAGCTGCAGCCAGGGCTGCTCCTCATCCTTCTCCCTCCCTCCCTCCCTGCAGGAATCTCTCGTTCTTCGCCACCCAGAGCAGCCCCTCCGCCGTCATCCTGGACCTGTGGGAGGCGCGGCACCAGCACGACGGGGACCTGGACTCGCTGGCCTGTGCCCTGGAGGAGATCGGGAGGACGCACTCCAAACTCCCGGACACGGCAGAGCCCGAGCTCGAGGAGCCCGAGTTCCCCTCCAGCCGCCAGAACGGGCTTTAGTCCCTCTGTGCCCGCCAGGACTGCGGCCAGCCCGGCCCCGGCAGCCGGGACAGGGACAGAAGGGTTTGCGCCCCGTGGGGACGGGAACTCATCCCACAGAGCAGCCCTGCTAGAAACCCTGCGGAGAGAAGGAAAAGGAGCTGCTCCCTGTGCTCCCCCACTCTAAACCCGTCTTTTGATGCCCCAAACCTGCACTTGTGTCAGTCCCGGGGCAGGAAGGAGAGACTCAGAGCCATAAGAGGTAAATGTGATCGTGTATTTAGGAACCAGTCATGTCCATGTACTGCCTAGTGAAAATCAACAAATAATGTTGGATATTTAGAGCCACTGGAGGTTAATCCTGGTTAAAAGGTTTCTGACTTCAAGAGTGGTTTGAAATCCCATCACGTTGTCACTTTATGTCTGCTACAGGAAAACTGAAAATTTGGCCTTATCCTGTTCAGATGTTGGAGGAATTAGAAGAGCTCATAATTATTTCATATCATGTGTATTCCAAATAATTTCTTTTAAAAATTTAGTCCCTTAATGAATGTACATTCGCTGCAGAGCTTTGCTGCCTGCTCTGTTACCAAAATTACAGAACAAACCCCTTCTCTCTGAGACTGGGGGGTGTGCACACGCAAGAGGAATTTTCTAATTTTCTAAGTCTGCAAACTTTCTTAGTCAAAAAACTGTCTTTGGGGGCGGATTTAAATAACTAAATAACACACAGGAAATTTCCAGCCCTGTTTTAGCGAGTTGAAACATTTTTTTTTATTACTTCATGTTCTGGGGCTGTGCTAAGTAAAGATGAAGGCAATCAGCACAGCTTCATTTTGGTTTGGTTTCAGACTGAGACAGCAAACCCCACATGGCACTGCCAAAACTGGCCTTGATGCTGTTGCACAATTTGGGAATTTCACAGGATGCAGAGCTGGCTGTGTTACGCTTGGTTTAGTTAAAAATTGCATTGACCACCAAAATCAGAATGGAACTGGAGAATGTGCCTCGTTTTTTATCCATTTCATACAAATATGATTTATGACTTCAACCAAACCAAAAAGAGCTGCCACTGTGAGCGAGGGCCTCGTGGAGCTGGTACTGAGCCAAATTTCTCCATTATTTTATCCATTCCTTTCATTCACATCGTTCCAAATCAGCCCAGGTGCTCCTCAGATTCGCGGGGCTGCCAGGAGCACGAGCAGGAGAAAGCAGGAACAGAAATGAGGCTTTGGGAGCTTTGTGGAAGTGCAGGAAACTGAAAACGAGGATTTGGGGGTTTTTTCAACCTCGTGTTTGTCCGAGAGCAGCACAACAGTCCCCAGGGCAGGTCCAGCCTGAAACCGTTCCAGGATTCCAGGAACGAAAAGTGTGAGCAGCAACAGCAGCTCTGGCCTTGCTCCTGCTGCTCTGACATCGCAAACGTCGCTGCCTGCCCAGCTCAGCAGCCTGGAATAGCCTGGGACAGCTTGGGATAGCCTGGGATAGCCTGGGATAGCCTGGGATAGCCTGGGACTGCCTGGGACAGCCTGGGATNTGGGACAGCCTGGGACTGCCTGGGACAGCTTGGGACAGCCTGGGACAGCTTGGGACAGCCTGGGACTGCCTGGGACAGCCTGGGACAGCCTGGGATAGCCTGGGACAGCTTGGGACAGCCTGGGACTGCCTGGGACTCGGGATCAGAGCCTTGTGCAGACATTTCCTGCAGCTCCTGGCTCCTGCAGCTGCCAGGAGCTCCTGGGAGCAGGGGCAGCTCCAGCAGCTCCAGGGGCAGCAGAAATACCAGCGGAGCTGTCACTGCTTCAGCAGCACAGGCTCCTCGCTGGGCTGGAATTAAATCTCCAGTGACTGCCAGTCCTCCTCCTCAGAAACCTGTTCTTGGTTGGGCAAAATGTCAGGCATTAGAAAAAACAAAACAAGGAATGGCATCCAGGGGGAAAGCGGCAGCGGCTGAGAGCTGCCGTTGTCGGGGAAACCAACCCCAGTCATCTCCAGCAGGGAATTTGTTCTCAGCAGCCCAGACCTGCTGTGGTCTGGGGTTTGGGTGCTCAGACCTGCTCTGGTCTGGGGGTTGGGTGCTCTGATCTGGGGTTTGGGTGGGCTTTGGGTCCCCAGACCCCAGCTGCTGCAGGGTCATTCCCGAGAGCTGCATCCTCCTGCTCCGGTTTTCCAAACGTCTGTGAGCTCCCCCAGCATCTCGGGGCCAAAGCAGCTCCGTGTGGAGCTCAGCCATTCCAGCTTTTCCTCAGGAACACCCCGGGGCTCTGCCCAGCCTTGGGAGCTCTGGGAACCCTCCCAGAGCAGAGCCCAGCCTGGGCTGGGCCCAGAGCTCAGCTCTGGGGGACCCCAGCCCTGCCCCAAATCCATCCACAATCCCATGAGGTTAAAGTGCTGCAAAGGAATCGGTGGATTTATGGACAATGCCAGAGGGAAGCTGTTCCCTCTGCCCTGGGGCAGCTCTCAGTGGGATGTTGCCTTTTTGGTTTTGTTCCCTGCTTTTTCTTCACTTTGCACTTTGGCTAAAGCTGATCTTTGAGAATCTGAATCAACAACTCTCGAGTTTTGCTTCCTATTCCTGATTGCTTTGATGTTGTTGTATTCTTCAAATGCCCCAAATATTTATTTCCTTTCTCCCTTTCTCTGAAAAAGACCTTTTGGAAATCTGTGTACATATTTACATTATTTGATCCAAAACACAGACATAGAGGAGCACCTGGAAAAGGATTAGAAGCCAGAAATTAAAAATTTATTCCTTTCTTCTGTTGTATAAATTATGATATTTGAAAAACAATTTTCCCAAACTAGAAAGTAAAAGAAAGAGAAATGTAATTTTACCCCCTGTAGATTCCACGGGGCTGCCCTGGCTCTGCTCAGGTGGAGCAGCCATTCTGATTTTACATCACCAAAAAAATCTGCTTTCATAGATCTTCATCTTCCTGAGCACTCTGCCCAGGTATTTCTGTGCCATGACTCATTCCACACTAATGGTTGCATTTTAAAAATGACTTCCAGCTCCGCCAGCACCATAAAGCTCATTTCCATTTTGTACAGCCCTGCACTCCCACAGAAATTTTACTGGGATTTTTGTAGTGGATGAAGAGTTACCAACACGATTCCCTTAAAATCCAGGGAACTGCTTTTGTTATTGTTTTTATCTCTGGCTCCAGCTGGTCTCCCCCTCTCTGGGCCTGGGCACTGCTGGCTCTCAGAGAAATTTATTCAGCATAAATCACCAGAAAGGGATCTTGCAGGATCCAGGGTATTCACATCATACTGCAAGTCCATTTTTCTTTCCCACTTGACAGGCAGTGCCGTAGGAGTTTTAAAGCATTCAATAACGGATCAATTCCGGAGAATATTTTCCACAAAAGGAAGATACGGCTCATGTCCACAGCGAGTTAAACAGGGAGGAACCGGGCTGGGCTTCTGCTCACCCTCTCAATCTTATTTTTTCCAGGCTGTTTCTGCCTATAAAACACAGATGCAAGTAAAGAGCTGCATTAGTTCTTGGCTGGTAATTAACTGAGTGGAAAACAGGAAATGAGATTTTAAGTCCTTGACAACCACAGATGATCTCCAGGGTTGCCTCTCTGGCCTTTCCTTGACTGATTCCCCCGATCCCCGGGGAGTTCCCACCTGGGACCCAGCAGGAGCTGGAACATCCCTCACCCAGAGCCTGCTCCATTTTCCCCTGCTGGGGAATGTCTGCCAGGGGTTGTTCATTTCTGGGTGAGCTTGGGTGAAATTCCTCTCTGGACTCTGTTCCTGCTCCAGCAGAGGCTGAGGGGTTTCTGTGACAGCCCAGGAAACACAGATCTGTCCTTCCTTGGACAAGTCATGGTGGTCTGGTTCAAATTCCTGACGGGATTCCTGAGCAAATACAGCAACTAAACCCACACAGTTCCTGTAGCCACCACTGCCACTCCGGGCACTGGGAATTGTGACCGTTCCCAGCAACGCACAGCCTTGCCTTTTCTCATTGCCAATACCAGCAGAAATGGTAGCAAAAACCTCATTTCCAACACGGAGAGAAATCAATTAATCAATCAATCAATAATCACTCTAAGATTAAGGACTCACTTAGAGCTTCGTTTGGTGGTGACAGTGTCCGCAGGGCAGGCGGCAGAGCCGGGCTCTGCTCCTTGCCACGAGTGAAGAACCTGTCCGTATCCGTGTTCAGTGTTCTGTCCAAAAATACAATAAATGTCTAGGAATTTGCCACTCTATTTTTTGTATTAGAGGTGAATAGTTCAGATTCTACTGGTGTTTCTTGTCTGGGGCTCGGGGGGGTAGGGGGGGTTGTAGTTTTCAAGCTGTTGCAAAAGCTGCTTTAACTGAGCTGTGGAGTTGTCTTTGGTTTGTGCTTTCCCAGGGGCCCGGGAGAGCCGGGGCTGGTGGGCAGCGTCCCCTCCTGGTGCCCCAGATGCCCAGAGCTGTGTCCCTTGTGCCCGCAGCAGGGCCAGGCTGTGGCTGTCCCTGAGCCGGGCTGTGCCCGTGGAGCCATGCTTGTGTCAGAGCTGCTTCCTCCGTGCGCCCTGCCAGGCCCTCGCTGCAGACAGAGGTTCCTCTGCAGTGCCAGCCCCGTGTCCCTCTGCAGTCACAGTGACACCCCAGTGTCCCTCTGCAGTCACAGTGAGACCCCAGTGTCCCTCTGCAGTCACAGTGACACCCCAGTGTCACCTCTGCAGTCACAGTGAGACCCCAGTGTCCCTCTGCAGTCACATTGACACCCCAGTGTCACCTCTGCAGTCACAGTGAGACCCCAGTGTCACCTCTGCAGTGACAGTGACACCCCTGTCCCCTCTGCAGTGCCAGCCCCGTGTCCCTCTGCAGTCACAGTGACACCCCAGTGTCACCTCTGCAGTCACAGTGACACCCCTGTCCCCTCTGCTGTGACAATGACACCCTCATGCCCCCACTGCAGTGACAGTGACACCCCTGTGTCACCTCCTGGTGTCTGCAGTGCCACCCCCATGTCCCCTCTGCAGTGACACCCCAGTGTCACCCCTGCAGTGACAGTGACATCTCAGTGTCCCCTCTGCAGTGACAGGAGGAGCCAGGCTGGGCTCCCTTGAACAGGTCCCAGACTCATTGGGTGCCCCCGAATGTCCCCAGGGCCCCCTGGGCAGAGCAGGGGCTCAGGCCCAGCCTGTTCCTCTCCGTGGAGCCCACACAGATCGAGTGGGGACAGGGACAAGAGAAGTGGAGGAAAAGATTCCCTCGCTGCCTGTGTTTATTCCTGAGGTGCCCCTCTGCAGTGCCACCCCAGTGTCACCCCTGCAGTGCCACCCTGTGTCCCCTGTCCCTGTCCATGCCCTCTCTGGCCCAGCCCCAAGGAATTCTGTAGCGTTCCCTGAGTTCAGGGCGCTCTCACCACGCCTGGCCCGGTGGGAGGGGAGGGCTCAGATCTCCCACCCAGGGATCTCCCCTCCCTTGAACGAGGCTGTTCCCCCAAAACCCTCCCAGGGCTGACACCTGGGTCTGGCAGGGTGAATCCCCACACTGAAATCGGGAATATCGACCTTACGGTCGGGAAATCTCCTCCAGCAATTCCTTCAGGCTTCCCCTGTTTGGGCACTGAAGTTGGAGGGACAGGGAGGGATATTTTTACGTGAAGCTGTAGTTTTTTGCATCCTTTCCACTTTCAGTCTAAACCCCAGCCCTCATTGCTGACCCCCAGAGCTCCCTGGGTGCATCCCTGAGCTGTGCGTGGCACACACAAATCCCTGGCTCACAAACACAGATTCCTGGTGCAGCTTTGGGAGCAGCAAACTGGCATCAGGTAATTCGGGATTTGGGAGCAGAGCTGCCTCCTCCCACCTCAGTCAAAGTCCTCCCACTGTGACTCTGATCCCAGCTGATGAATGGGTACAAAATCGTTGTGTGCACCTTCTGTCGATTTGGCTGAAGTGAAATGTGATGCTGGTCAGTCTGGTGAGACTCTGAGCAGTGTCACACAAGAGCTAGCAAAAACAATTCCCACTGCGTTTTCAACTTCCAAAGCTTTGGGCCAGCTCTTAGGTGAAAACGGGAGGAGGAACTTCAACTTAATCCAACACAAAATACAAATAATTTCTAAAAAGAGAAAAAAAACCCTCAAGTATCCCCCTAGAGAGACCTCTTTTCTCTTCTGCTCCTTTACTTTTGCAGTGAATGGGTTATGAAAAGGTTGGTGCTTGGCTCCTCTGCCTGAGCATCCTCCCTGACCGGGCTCGCCGGGCTCAGGGCTGGAGGAGGGCAGGGCTTGGAACACTTTCTGTAGGATGAAGCTGAAGGAGTGGGGAAGGGAGACAGAACATGGAATCAAACGCATGGCCTTGGCTTCATACCACACTTTCTGTGCCTTGTTCTATCAATGTAAATTCTGAATGTTGTACAGTAAAAAACTTGGGAAAGACTCCTTGGAAAAGGCTGCACTGGCTTCTTTTCTCAGCACATGTACATATATAAATATATATACATATATATATTTGGTAATGCCAAACAGCTGTGTTATATTGTACTGGAGAAGTCCAGCCGGACGCTTTGGGTGTTTTCTGTAGAGTTTCAGAACTGTACGGCCCCGGCCTTTGGAGAGAAATGTACAGATGGGAATTATGGATATCAGCTATTTATGAATAAAGAGTCTTTTACTGATACCTTCCACTGCTGTGTGTTCACTGCTGGGTAGAACACAGCAAGGCACTGGGAACGTTGGATTACAGAGGTTTGGGGGTGGTTTTTTGGTTTTAATAATTCAGCTGATTTTCCTTCTCAAGAACATTTGTGGGAGCCCCCAAACCCTTCCAGGCCATCCCAGCCGCAAAGACTGAAGGTGGCACTGTCACTGAAACTGCGGGAAAAACAAAAACCCTCCAACAACATTTTGAATGTCAGAGAGTCAAGGCATTGCTTGATCTTCTGGCCAGGATGTGCCACAGAAATCATCTCACCCACACACAGCCCGGCTGTGCACAGACAATCATTCCATCACACACAAGTTTTTACAGGATTTCCCCCCAAACTTTATCCAGCCCAAACCCACAGAAAGGCACTGGCTCAGTCTCCATTGGTTCCAAGCTGAGCAAGCGCCAGCATTCAGTTTCCCATTGGATCCCAATCTCCTCGCCTCCCATGGCCATTGGATCTTCTTTCTCCTTGCTCTCTCTGCAGCCCAGGTGTCTGTGCCCAGCCAGGGCTGTTGTTTGCAGTCCATGGCTGTCAGTGGCCACTGAGAGCTGGGATCTCTTGTGGATCTCCTGGGCCACTGCCAGGCTCTTGGGATGCTGAGCTCACCAGGCCTCACCTGCAGAAACAATGCCCTGGGAAGGAGCTTCAGTTCCCTTCCCCTGGGGCAAAGCTGGACACACCTGGCTGAAGTTCTATAAAGAAATTTTTAAACTGGAATGTTTTCCAACGACACAAAGCCTCAGCCAGCAGCACTTTCCCACCATGAACCCTCAGAGGTGACAAACAAGAGCCTGGGCATGGCACTCACCCTGAGTGGGCCGCAATGAAATCGTGATTAATCCATGCAGAGCTGAGGTGCGGGACGAGTGCAATAAATCAGGATTTCCTCCCTAGGTTTTGCTGCCTGCTCTGGAGCTGTTACCAGCCAAGAGACCCGGCAGCACCTCCTGGAATGGCCACCCTTTAGAACGAACAGCGCTGCCGTTAATGGCCTGAGAGTCCTTGTAAAATTATCCCTGATTAATTCTGTTTGCAGGGAAATGATGTCTGTTACTGGAAGGAGTTCATGCCACTGGGATTTAAGGAACAGCCACTTAAAAATACTGCTGCAAGAAGAGGCTGCTGCCAGGCTGGGGGGAAGGTTCTGGTTTGGGCCATTTCAGCCATTCTGAAAACACAAAAACCCCAAGGATGTATTTCCAACACAAGGGCAGGATCAAACCCCACCTATTCTTAAGCATTTTTGGGAATTATTACATAAAAAGGACTCAATTTCCAAACAACTCTGAAAGATTGCATTTAAGGAAGTATCACTTAAAATCTGTCTGCTTCAGGCCTAAATGCACCAGCAATAATTGAACTGACACCTCTTACATGAGACCTTGAGCACCAAACTGGAAAGTCCCCAAAAATTCACCTGCAGCTGAATTACTGAAGCACTGTGAATCCTAATGTAATTCCAAAAGGAATAATCGGGAATAATGGGGCACTGTGCTCCTTCCCAGCCAGGCTGGGCTCCCTTGAACAGGTCCCAGACTCATTGGGTGCCCCCGAATGTCCCCAGGGCCCCCTGGGCAGAGCAGGGGCTCAGGCCCAGCCTGTTCCTCTCCGTGGAGCCCACACAGATCGAGTGGGGACAGGGACAAGAGAAGTGGAGGAAAAGATTCCCTCGCTGCCTGTGTTTATGCCTTGCTGTGTTTTAGGGCCATTTGGTGGCTGACTCAAATCCTGTAACCCGTCTGTTGTGACAGGAGGCAGCACTGGAGAGAAACTCCTGGTTGCAAACACCAGGGACTGATTTAAACCAAACAGAATAGATCCCAGTCTGGGCTCTGCTAAGGAGCTTTGAGCTTTTTTTTCTTTTCTTTTTTTTTTTTCCCCCTCCTCTGAGATACCAGTTGGATTTTATTTATTTTATTCCAATACTTGGCTTCAGGTTATTTTCCCTTATTTTAGTTTTTCTGGGGGGGTTTCCCTCTTTTTCCCCCTTAATTCACTCAATACCAACAGCCACTCGCAGATTTAAACCTTAACTCATGGTCAGTGCCCAAAGTCCTACAGAAAGCTTTGTTGGAAACACACAAATAAATCACAGGCTCTTCAAAGTGCATTCAAAACCAGCTTTAAAGCAGGTCCTTCAAAGCCTTGGGTTCCAAAATACCAAGTTTTGTCTGGGAACAGCGGCTGGGACAGACTGGGCTGTGCAGGAGGGCTCTGAGCTCTCCATCACCTGCTCCAGGGCTGATTTTCCTACAGAATTCGGGAGACGGGCACTGCAGAGCAGCCACTGAAATCAGGGCGAGAGCTGAGAAATTCTCATGATGGCAAAAAGTACCCCTGGCTTTGTGGGAGCGTAAGAAACCCAATATTGGCGTTCAGTGCAGCCCCCGTGGCCTGCAGGGAGGGCAGGGCTGGTTCTGCTGCTCACGGGGCCATCCCAGGCCATCCCAGGGACGTTCCAGAGGCACCAAGAGCCGCAGGCAGGGCCAGGCTGGTCCCAAAGCCCGGGATCCGCAGGTGGCAGGATCTCCTCCCTCTCCCTGGCACAACCAGCTCGTTAAATCTCCCCGGGGAGGTTCTTTCCTTACCAGGTGACAGGTCCCAAGATTTACTGCCCCATTCTTCACCTGCCCTCTCTCTCCTGCTCCTTCCTTTGTATTTGTTAATGGCCTTTTCCCTGGTTATACAATCCTGTCAGGAGTGTAAAAACGTCTCTCAGGACTGTTCCTGGGTGTAAATCACCCGGCCCGTGCCGCTGACAGCACCGAGAGTTCTGGCAGGGCTGAGGGGAAGGAGCCGTGGCCTGGCCTCAGTAATTGCCACCACATGATAAGAAAGTGTAAGATTTAATAAGGTCATAAAACAGAATGGCATGAGCTGAGCTGATGGGGATTTTTTTCATTAACATTCAGAAAATCTGGGTTCAGTGGGACGATAAATCACAGCAGTTGAGCAGAAATGACCCATTTGATTATTCAAGACTTTCCAGGAACGCAGGGAAGGCAGCAGGGCCCGGAGCACCTCTGCCATTCCCACAAAAACCATCTCCTGTGCCCTCAAAGCTCCGCTTGCTGGGCCACCGAGCTGAGCTCAGCTCCAGAACCAGCTCTGAAGGGGCGAGGAAAGAATTCTTGCAGCTCGTTTAGCTTGGAGTGCAGGAAAAGCAAATATTCCCATCAAACCTGGTGCACGCTGGTGCAAGAGTGCTCAGCGCTGATTGCCAGGTCACAGCAAGTTCCCAGTGCAGGGCCCTAAAGCAACACTAGTCAAACAGAATTCCTAATTTAAAAAAAAAAAAAAAGAAGGAAAGGAAAGGGAAAAAGGAAAAAGGAAAAAAGAAAGGAAAGGAAAAAGAAAAGTAGAGAAACTGCCTTCCCCACAGCAGTCACACCTCCCCTTTCTTTGATCCTGTCGTGCCCTCAAGCTCTGGGCAGTTTCAGAAGCCACAACTGGAACACAAAGGGACCTTAAATCCTGCTCCCTTCCCTTTCCCCACACCACACAAGGTCCCAGCCCTTCCCAAAGCACAGATCCAGTGCTTCCCCACGAGACTCATCCCTGAGAAACACCTGAGCCATTGTTGTCACTCCTGTGAGGACTGGGAGCTGCAGGGACATCTTGGCATAAAGAAATCTGAATTTTAAAGGTGCTAATTAGCAGCTGAGCCCTTCTGAGAAATGTCACCCCGTTTGTGGGTGACAAACGCCTCTGAGAGTGGAACCCGTGATTTCCTCATCCCCATTTCATGGATGTACAGATAAATTTTCCCCCTCATTACCTGGAATCGTTTGGGTTTCCTGCTCAGACACTTGCCCACGGCTGGCAATTATTTACTGCTCATTACCGCGATCTTCTGTCAGATTCAGGGAGCTGGGACTGAGCAGGGAACAAGGAACAGAGATCCTGGCTTATGGAAACACCGATCACATTAAAATGCAAGGGGAGAAGAAGTACCTTAAACCTCTGCTCGATGTACAAACTTCCCGAGGAGTGACAACTGTTCCTGGAAGGATTTGTTATCATCAGACCAATCTGAGGGGCTGTAACAGCCACGAAACTTCTGCATTTAACATTGATGAGGAAAGAATTTCACGTTTTGCTTCACAGAAAGTAAATTAAAACATGGCTTTGGGAAAGGTGCTGAGATTCCCTTCCTTGTGTTCTGTCCTTCGCACATTCCTGCTCTGGTTGATTCTCCCGGCCGCGGAACGCGCTCGGGTTGGGCTCTCAGCAAACAGGAGCTCATTGCAGCCCCTGCTCCACGGCTCACAGAGGTCACGGATGGGCACCAAATGTGGATGGTGCTCTTTGAAAAGTGCCTTTTCCCCCAACACTCCGTGAAGAATGAGCTCCATCCTGACTCCTTTGGAATCGCCCCAAACCGGGCCAAAAGACACTTGAGAGACAGAGCCCAAGGAGTGGGGATTTGCTTCCTTCGGCGGCCGGGTGTGGGGATCTCTGCTCCGAACACACACACACCAGCGCTTCCTACACCCCACTATGATGGGTAAAATCCATGAACATTCATCACATTCCTTGGCACAGGAGCGGTTGTACAAATCACTGCTCGGAAATCACCGATGGCATTGGCACACGTGCCACGCGTGCGCTGCGTGTGCTGGTGGTCGCGCTGAGGAAGGCTGACTCAGCGATTTCTGAGCTGATCCTTGTCCCCTTTATCTTGACAAGACCAGGGCGAGTTCGGCTTCTCAGGTTTCGTAATTAACATTTGCTGTCTGCTAACAGCCAACTGTGCTAACATGAGTTAACTATTATCACCCATTTCTCACTTTTCCCAAGCAGCTGAGGAGTCCATTAGGAAATATCGAAATATCCCAGACAACCAGGGCCCATTTTTTCCATCCTTATTTGAATCCCCAGTACCTGGTGCCATCAGAGATGCAAAAAGGGAATGAGGCAGCCGAGGGTGTTATGAAGGCACTGCTGGAATGATGAGGAAATGCCAGGGCAGGAGCCTCACCTCGGGCTGGCTGGAATTGAAACTTTGGGGGGGAATTAAGAACTCGAGGTGAGCCCAGATGGCAAACACTGCCCATCCCCTGCAGGGCTGGAAACGGCTTCTGACATCAATAAAAAAAGAGAGGGGGCTGTGGTGGTGCCCTGGGAATGTCGGAGGCAAGAAACACCTGGAACAAGGGAGACCCTTCCCCGAGTGCCTGACGGGCCAAGGGGATGCTCCTGCTGGCTCGGGATCCATCGCAAGAGGAAGCTGGCAATTCCCTCCATCCTTCCCAACGCTGTCAGGATCTTTGTTAATCACCAACAAGGGAAAGCACCTCGTTATCTCCGTCGTTATTCCTGACAGCACCGGGAACGTTCTCAGGTGTCTCACAGGGCAGCTTGAAAACCGAGCTGGAGCTTCCCAGGCTCATCCGCAGCCACGGCTCCAGGTCAGGCACAAACAGCGCCCACAGCGTGGGACAGGACAGGGCAGAGAAGGAGCAGCACCCAGGGCACTGCTGTGCCAGGGGAAGGGCTGATATGGATATTGATTGATCAGGATTGGCTGATATTGATGAGGGTTGGGCTGATATTGATAGATCAGGGTTGGGCTGATATTGATAGATCAGGGTTGGCTGATATTGACAGATCAGGGTTGGGCTGATACTGATAAATCAGGATTGGCTGATATTGACAGATCAGGGTTGGGCTGATATTGATAGATCAGGGTTGGGCTGATATTGATAGATCAGGATTGGCTGATATTGATAGATCAGGGTTGGGCTGATATTGATAGATCAGGGTTTGGCTGATACTGATAGATCAGGGTTGGGCTGATATTAATAATTCAGGATGGGCTGATATTGATAGATCAGGGTTGGGCTGATATTGATAAATCAGGATTGGCTGATATTGATAGATCAGGGTTGGGCTGATATTGAGACACCCAAGCCTCTCCTCTGAAAGCAGGAAGGTGAGGGCGGTGCAGGGGAAGGGGAGCAGGAACACATTCACAAAGAGCAGGAAGAAATCCAATCTCGCTGCCGCACTCAGCTGGCACAATTCTGAGCCGGCCAGCACCTCACAAACTCTGGGGCCCCCAGTGCCCTTGGTCCCCCGAGAGCTCCAAGGAATTCCTGTACAAACTCCAGGAAATGCAGGAATCCAGGGGGAAACCGGATGAGGAATGAGCACAGCAGTGCCAGGAGGAGGCAGGCACCAGGACAAAGGGCTTGGATCCCGTTAATTGGCTTTCAGACCGAGGTGTGGGCAGCTCCTGCCCTGCTGCCCCAGCCCGGCCGGCTCCGAGCAGCCTCGCTCGTTCCTCTGGAAGATTTCCCAGTGTTCAGAGGTGGTTCAGGATTAATGAGGCACACGTCCTCAATCAAGAAGCAATTTCAGAGTACATTTCTAATTCACAGAGTTCTGTGAGTGAACTAATTCAATGCCAGTTGACCTTTTTGTTTTGGGGGATGATTTGTGCCACTGTTTTCCCCGAGAGGTGCCCTGAAGCAGGGACAATTTGGAAGGGCATTTCTGGCCCGGTGACTGAGATCAGCTCCAGCGAGGATGAGCACACAAATCAGGAGCGATGCACTCGCCTTGCAGTGTTTAAGCTGAAAGCCTCACGTGGTTTTGTATTCAGTCTGTGGAACTCAGTGGATGAAAAAACATTTTTCAATTGAGAGATTTTAAAGCTATTAAGCACATTTTTCTTTCATTTCTACATGGCAAAATGCATTTAATGTCAGGCTGCACAGCCTGAGTGACTGCAGGCTGGAATGGGAAGAGCTGTTGACCTGTCCCATTATGCACATTTGCACAGCTGGACACATCTGTAGGAGCCACATGAAGAAAATTCACATGAACTGGGACTCAAAATAAATTATTTCTATCCCCAGCTCATTTGCAGGAATTATGAGTGACTTGAGCACCTTTCTTCCAAAAGAGGGAACATTTCCCTGCATCACAGAAGTTTAACAAGCCTCGAGTTCTTTTACCTCACATCATGGGTGTATAAAAGAAAAATTCCCCATCCCTCCTTCCGTGCCAAGCTCAGATTGGGCTAAATGCGTTTATTCCTTCAGAACTTCCCTGCTCCTCATCCATCAGGCTGAGAAACACCAGAGAAAAGTTCAAATGAATGTTTTTTCCTCACTCCCCAACACTTGTGTTCCATGGGAAGACTTCATTAGCCCGGACTCGGGGAGAGCCTGGTGCCATCCGCAGTCACATCGGATCAGAGCGCCAGGAAAACTCTGGAATGAGACAGACACGGCTCCTCTGCTCCCACTCCGCCTTTAATTACCCACTCAGTGTGTTAGCAAACCTTGTCATGTTGTCACAAGTGGCCCCAGCGCTGAACTCTGCCTTGTCAGGACAGCTTCATCACTCATAAATATTGCAACGAGAACCAAAGGCTGCTTATGAAAGATTGATTCCTCACAGTTCATTGACCCTTCCTTCGAGGCCTTTTATTCAAATTAGAGTAAACCCATCCTAGAAATTCGAGCATTAATTGTTAATATTCCAGGCTACTGAAACACGGAGTCCTCGAGGAGCAGAGATGCAAGGGCTGGCTCGGAGTGAGACATCGCGGCAGGAATTAGAGGCAATCAGCAGAGCCTAAACATGTTAATTCTCACATTCACAGCCAACCCTGCGTCCTTAATGGCCTTTCCATTCAATCAGGCAGGTCGAGGGCTTCGGAGGCCTCTTGTCAGAATTGGCTTTGGGAGATGGAGCAGCAGCCGGGGAGTGCTTTGGGCTCCCTGGGGCTTTGGCGAAGCCTCAGCCCTGCCTGAGGCACTGCCAGAGCTCTGATCCCTGCCTCGGGAGCAGCCAGGGACGCTGCAGGAGGAGCTGGGGCAGTGCAGGTGGCTCCTCTTCAAATCTGACCCCTGAGCAGCTCCCTCTGCTCCCATCTGGAGCTGCAGCTTGGCCGAGGGACGGGGGGGAAATCCTTTCCAGAGATAAATTCACCGCTGAGAGAAAGCTCAGGGAAAGAAAAGAAAGGGAAGAGAGAGGCCACCAGGATGGCCCCAGGCCTGAGAGGGTCTCACAGCCAGGGCTGTTTGTCCCGGCCTGCAGTGCTCAGGCTCCTTCTGCAGGAGGTGGGAAAGCAGCAGAGCTTTAGCAAGCAAGGAACTCAGCACCGAGCGAGGGTATCTCTGCTGTTAGAGCTTCATCTCGGAGGAACCACAGGGGTTTGTAGCCAGGAGAGCTCAGTTTAGCTGAGGAAATAACAAGGAGATGATTTTTCTCTGCCTTGGAACAATTTCAAGAGGGAATCTCGCAGCCAGGCTGAGCTGCGGGGCCGAGCAGGACACAGATCAGAGGGAGGACTGGAGGGAGCGCTCAGATAAAGCACCTGACACACACGCAGAGGTGACAGATTATTGCCTGTCTTCTGCCTGGCTGCATTTTGATAAGCAGGTGAATGCACCACACACAAATCTGTGACCGAGCCAGCCCCGAGCACCTGCGACATCAAACCCGACACCTTCTTGTGTAAACATCAACCAGCCACGAATCCAAGATGTTCCCGGCCTCATTTCTCAGTGCCCTCACGTTCCAGCACCTCCCATTTCCCTGCTGGCCCTCCCCACACAGCCCTGGCTGCTCTGAGCTCTTCCTTGGGGCAGTTTCAGCCTGGGGGTGGCTGAGCCCCTGAGCAGAGCCGGGGTGGGGCTGTGGGGAAATCCTGAGTTATTTCCCTGCAGAACGAGCCCCACAGCAGGAACATCCCGGGATCTGGGATGGAGCCACGCTCTCTGCACTGGCTCGGGCTGTCAGGGGCTCCCAGAGGGGGCACAGCTGGAACAGCTGGCAGAGGGAATGGCCCTGTCCCTGCCCACGGCATCCCACACTCCCCCCGTCAGCCAGGAACAAACCCCAGCTGGTGGCTGCAAGGTGGCTCTGGAGAGCTGGTCAGACCTGAATTCCCCTGAGCACACCCAGAGTCAGAGTTTGCCAGGACCTCTGGGGCTGTAAAACATATTCTGGATGCCATGAGAAATCCAGCAGGTTTCCCTCCAACAGCTCTGGAGACAACAAGCAACTGCTGAGCAGATGTCACAACTTCCCAGTGTCACCGTCTGCTGTTCTCCTTTGTGACTCCAAATGTGCAGTGTTCATTTCAATGTTGGATTTTAATGAGTTCATTCAGCAGTTATTAAAATCACTGCCCCTCCTGCCAGACAGGAGAGTGGCTGCAGTCAAAGACAAGATTTCAGCTCAAGTCCAAGTGTCACCAAAACTGCAGGGAAAACAAAAACCCTCCAACAACATTTTGAATGTCAGAGACTCAAGGCATTGCTTTATTTTCTGGCCAGGCTGTGCCACAGAAATCATCTCACCCACACACAGCCCGGCTGTGCACAGACAATCATTCCATCACACACAAGTTTTTACAGGATTTCCCCCCAAACTTTATCCAGCCCAAAGCCACAGAAAGGCACTGGCTCAGTCTCCATTGGTTCCAAGCTGAGCAAGCGCCAGCATTCAGTTTCCCATTGGATCCCAATCTCCTCGCCTCCCATGGCCATTGGATCTTCTTTCTCCTTGCTCTCTCTGCAGCCCAGGTGTCTGTGCCCAGCCAGGGCTGTTGTTTGCAGTCCATGGCTGTCAGTGGCCACTGAGAGCTGGGATCTCTTGTGGATCTCCTGGGCCACTGCCAGGCTCTTGGGATGCTGAGCTCACCAGGCCTCACCTGCAGGAACAATGCCCTGGGAAGGAGCTTCAGTTCCCTTCCCCCGGGGCAAGGCTGGACACACCTGGCTGAAGTTCTAGCAAACATTTTCACTCTGCTGTGGTTTCCAACACTGGGGCTACAGCTCGAGTGGCAGAGAATGAGAGCTGTGATAGAATTTCAACCTCTTTGGGAGAGAGCCCCAAAGGAAGCCAAGGAGCAGGAATGGCAGAGAAATCCAGCCTGTGCTGAGCTCTGCTCCTGGGGGAGATGGACTCGGGCTGGGTTAAAGGAAAGAATTGCTCTGGTTCCTGCACCATGCCCACAGATGAGCTCGTTCCAGTCACAAGGAAAAATGACACAAACTGGGTTTGCTTTCCCTTTCCCAAAGCACCAGATCACTGACACTCATTTAAATATTCAGCAGTGCAAGTGTTTGCCCTTCAGTCTCATCACATCCCCACACTCTGGAAACACTGGCTCCATTCACCTCTCCCATTTCCCAGCAGAAAAAACACGAGTCTGGTGTGAACTGAACATTTCTGATAAGCAAAGCTCCTGCTGCTGCTTGGAGCTGAGCGCTGAGCGTGGGCAGCGCTGGTGGAAAATACACCAGTTAAAATTTTTTTTAATCAGGAGTTTTGTTCGCCTTTGCCCCGGGGGAAGGGAACTGAAGCTCCTTCCCAGGGCATTGTTTCTGCAGGTGAGGCCTGGTGAGCTCAGCATCCCAAGAGCCTGGCAGTGGCCCAGGAGATCCACAAGAGATCCCAGCTCTCAGTGGCCACTGACAGCCATGGACTGCAAACAACAGCCCTGGCTGGGCACAGACACCTGGGCTGCAGAGAGAGCAAGGAGAAAGAAGATCCAATGGCCATGGGAGGCGAGGAGATTGGGATCCAATGGGAAACTGAATGCTGGCGCTTGCTCAGCTTGGAACCAATGGAGACTGAGCCAGTGCCTTTCTGTGGCTTTGGGCTGGATAAAGTTTGGGGGGAAATCCTGTAAAAACTTGTGTGTGATGGAATGATTGTCTGTGCACAGCCGGGCTGTGTGTGGGTGAGATGATTTCTGTGGCACAGCCTGGCCAGAAAATAAAGCAATGCCTTGACTCTCTGACATTCAAAATGTTGTTGGAGGGTTTTTGTTTTTCCCGCAGTTTCGGTGACAGCACCACAGCTCCTCGTTCCTCCCTACAGCTGCAGCTCCCAAACCTTCCTGCCTGCACATCCACATTGCCCAAATTCTGCCCCGACAGCCCCTCAGAAATGCCCTGAGAACACCCATGGCTGGGACTGACACCCAGGAGCTGGGCTGGGGAAGGGGAGAGATTTCTCTAACAATTCCAAATGCCAGGAATGCAGAAAATCCCTGGACCCAGAACAAGGCTCCTGCTTTAAGCCAGGTGCAGGCAAACACCATTTCTGCTCCTGGAAACATTTATCACCGCGAGTGTCCCCAGGGGCTGCCACTGCTGCTCCAGGCTGGCATCTGCCAGGGGGGAGGGACAGGGGGAATGCACAGGAGATGAGGGAGAAGCTGCCAAGGAGATGTAATAAATTCATTTTTCCAACCTAGGACCAAGCTTGGCATTAAATGTCAAGTGCTGGATTAGCAGCTGGGGGGGAACAAATCTCTGTTTCAGCCTCTGAATTTCAGAGTTGATTGGGCCAACTCAAAGGCTGAAGGAGGTGGCACCTGGCAGTGAACACAACAAGGATTTCAGGGGTAGCTTCTTCTCCCCTGCCCCTAAATTCAGGTAAAAAAGTTGCCCCGCAGAGGCTCAGCTCGGTCCCTTCTATCCTTGTCCCTTCCCTGTCCTTGAATTTCTCCTTGCATGTGGAAGTGCAGAGCCGGGAGAGGCTGAGCTGTGCAGAGGCTGCCGCTGTTCCCAGCGCAGACACCGAGCCCGGCCCGAGGCGATGCTGCTCCACACGCAGTGAATGCCAAGAAAATTAACAGGAACTTTCTTCCTTAATTCTTTTTTTCCCCTAACATTGAAATTCAGCATCCATCCCAGCGAAGCTCTGTGCTGCTGGGTGACCTTCGTGTGCCGCTTGCTTTGCTCTGAGCACCAGGAGCGTCCAGGCCGGCACCGCTGGGCTGAGCAGGCTCTGGGCTGTGGGGAGGCTCCTGAAATCAAAGCCCAGGAGCCGGGAGCGCAGCTCTGAGTGCCGGCTTTGCTGATCATTTGTTACCACACGGGCACAACTCCATCCTGGGAGAGCCCCTGGGTTTCTGGGATCAGGGCACCTCCCTGGCGGCACCAGATAAAAGTGACAATGGTTTAGCCCAGGTGACAAAACGAGTTACCTCCAGGCCACCAGCTTTGTGTAATTAATCTACCAAACCTCTAATTATTCTGCTTCTAAACTCTTAATGCCAACAAATGATTCCTCCTGCTTAAAACGGGAAAAAGTTAAAAAACACACAAGTGGTAGAGGAAACCCCAGCAGAGCCATCCATGAAACAACAGAGAGGAAAATAATCCAGCTTCCAAACTTTTATGTCATAAATGGGCTGGTATTTGGATAAGTTCTGAAGGATTCTTGATTTAAAAAAAAAAATATATATGTAATTAGAAAATGAAACTCTTATAGCAGTTAGCTCTCACAGTTTGGGGGTTTTAAACATTTTTGTAAATAGAATTATCTGCTTCAGAGACATTAAACCCACCAGTGGAATCTCTTGCATTACCACACCGTGAACATCTGACCTCCAACACGGGGAAATAATGAAAAATTAATGGATCCAGATGTGCCAATCCTGCCCATGGCAGATGTTCATTTTACACACCATTTAGAAATCCCCAGTGCATTTGAGAACATGAGGATAAAACGATGAAATAATGGCAAGAAAGGGAACAGTGCTGGGGAGTGAAATCTGCACCTTCCCAGAGGGGGAAACGCAGGAAGGGCAGGAGGTGACACCAAGGATGTGTCACCTTTATGGGAGCAGCTTGAAGTCAGGGACTTCTCTCAGGACAGCCAGGAATGGCCCCAGCTGGGGCTGTCCCCAACAGCTTCATCCCATCTAATCCAATCTAAGGGTTCCAGCACAAGGAATAATACCAAACAGTTTGGAGCCACAAAACCCGCTCAGAACTCGCCCCCCAGCAGGTTTTTGCCAGCCTGAATCCATCCCTCTGCCATGAACCACCTTCTGTCTTTTGCTCTTGTTGCTCCTGGAGCTTTGGTCCTCTTGGGAATGATTTTGCCTCTTTAGTGCCTGCCCAACCCAGCCCTGAGCCCTTCACCAGATCAGATGGAGCCGGCCCCTGTCAGCCCTGCCTGTCCTGCCCAGGCAGCCTCCCTGCACCACAGCCCCACAAACACCCCGGTACTCCAGAGGGATCTGTTGCTCCAGCCCTGAGCTTCTGCCCAGAGCTGCTGCACCCCAACAACGCGTCCCTGAGCAGGAAAGCCTTGGCAGAGCTGCTGCTGGGTGTGCTCAGCTGCCCAGGGGCTGCTCCTTCCCCTGCCATTCCCAAGCCTTTCCCCCCACACCTGCAGCCCCGTCCATCCTCCCTGGAAGCTCCGAGGCTGCTCAGGAGCCTCTGTGGATGTGATCACGAACAATTTGTGACAGCAGCCTCTGAAAGGCCTCAGTGAGGAGCTGTTTGTGCTCAGAGCTTTGATAAACTCTGATGAGCAAACTGCGGGAGTGGTGGGGGGAAATGGGAGCTGATGGTGTTTGAAGCTCAGTTCAGGGCTGGCTGCTCAAAGCTCAGCTCCCAGGAGCAACCCTGACTTCGTGCCTTTGATTTGGCACGCAGGTGGCAAAGACACGGCTCTATTGACCAGGCAGATTTAACTGAAATCTGTACGGAAATGTTCTCCGGGGCTCTAAGCCCTTCCCTTGGAGGGTGTGAGGTGGGACAGATCCACCTTGGGGGCAGAACAAAACCAATTCCTGCTAGATCTGGGTCACCTTGATCGTAGCCCTGGCGCTGGCTGGCTCCAAGGGCTCCCAAGGAAGGAGGCAGGAGTGAGCTCTCAAATCATCCCCAGCGGCTGATGGAAATCCCCACACAGACCCCAGACAGCTCAGGGAAGCTTCTCCTCAGCCCGGACTGAAATCCAGAGCAGCAAAGTTGGCATTGAAAGGGAAATAACAGAACCTGAGTTCAGTGCTTGTGCTGGAAACCACAGCAGTGTAAAAACATTTGATAGAACCTCAGCCAGGTGTGTCCAGCCTTGCCCCGGGGGAAGGGAACTGAAGCTCCTTCCCAGGGCATTGTTTCTGCAGGTGAGGCCTGGTGAGCTCAGCATCCCAAGAGCCTGGCAGTGGCCCCAAAGAGACAAAGGCCATCAAGGGAACATCTGTGGCCATCTACAAACATTTACCCCAGACGCTGCCTCTGGCAGAGTTGGAGACATCTCCTCAGGAAAGAACTGATAAAAAAATCAAGGAATGAAGATCTAATTAACATGAGAAGGGAAGAGATGCAGATCCAATAGGAAACCAAGCACTAAGAACTCCGCAACTTGGGACCAATGAACACTGACCCAATTCATTTCCGTGAGTTTTGACTGCATAAAATATCTGAAAAATCTTGTGAAAGCCATATGTCATGGAATGATTCTCTGTG
>VZRN01005861.1:252491-277397 GCA_013397935.1 Dasyornis broadbenti | reverse complement strand
TTTTTTCTATGGAGAAGTGTCTGAGAAGCCCTCAGTGCCTGCCGAGATTGAGATCTCTGGGATAATCCTTCCTGGAGCAGGCAGTTCTGCCAGACATGCCGTGCTCGGAGCTGTGTGAGCGAATTATCCTCATTTTCCTCTCGTGATGGGAAGGGATTGACTCGGAGCTCGCAAAATCAGAGCTACCAGCGCATGGGTCCGCAGCTGCCAGGACGATTTCTGGGCAGCAGATCAGTTCAGCTCTTTCATCTAATGAGCCTTTGAGGTCAAGAGTCTTCCTGAGACATCCCATTTATCTGCCATTTTCCCAATTTTCCCGCAATTAGGAATTGCCTAAGGAAAAAGCCTTGTGGTTGTTAGACACACCGAGTGCGTGGGTGACCTCTCGCCTCTCCTCTTTCCACTAGCCCTGCTCAAAATGAGTTGGTGTGGCTTCCCAGGATGTGATTTCTTTGCTTTTGTACTTCCAAGAGGCTTTAAATGAGCTCTGCCTTCTCTCAGAGCCTGGAAATAGTTCTCCAGAGCCCAAAAATATAATATAATTAAAATTATTCTGGCTGGGAGGAAAAAAACTGGTTGGTTTTTTTTCCAGGGGGATCCACTATCCCAGCTTTGTGCATCTTTTCCAAACACAAGATTTCTGTTCTCGAGGTTTGCCTGCACACATGGAGATGTGGAGATGGGATTTTGGACAGAATCTCCTGCAAACAGAGTGTCCAAGCCAGCTCTTGGAGAGGGTGGAAGGAGCTGAGCCTCAGTTTTCCAGGCTGGGTTTTCCCATGGCAGCTGTGCTATTCCTGTGACTTCTCCTTCCATCCATCCTCTCCCAGTCTTTGCAATTAGGGTGTGATGAGACTGAGCGCTGTCCATGGAATATTTTATTTAACTGTGCTACAAGTAGATTTTCTCTGGTATTTCCTGGGATACAAATACGTGGCCAGGTCCTCTGGTGAGGGGATTTCACTTTGTTGCAGCTTCAGCCAGTCATTGATCAGCCTGAACGTTTATTTTCCAGTCACAGGAGGGAAATTTTGATGTTATAACATGGCCAGAGCCTCTCAGGTTATTCCATTGAATCTGTGGGATGAGCGTTTATCACATGTTTAAGCCACAAGCAAAATATTCAGCAATCAGGTTTTCCATCCTCAGGGTGGGACTACGCAATCTGAATTTATTCTATAAAAAGCTCCCCCTTTTTTTGAGGCTGATAAATCCTCAGAGACGAGTCTGACAGGCACCAGAATTCACCCGATCTGAAAAGATGGGTCCTGTGGGGCAGCAGCTCTTGGGCATCTCTGCATCAGTTGGAAAGGAGGTAAATCAAAGGAAAATAAAATGAATGTCTAATTGTAGCTCCTGCTGAAATGTAACTCCGCTAGTTAAATGGAAGGACTGAAAAATTAATCAAAATTACCTTTATAGGCTCTCCGTTGATTGATTTGGAATAAGCTCTCCAGGAATATTAAATAAAAATTAAAAATATTAAGGGAGGACTGTAGAACAGGAAAATGTGAATAATTTGGGGGAAATATAATTTGGAAGATCTCCTTTCTTAGCCTCCTGGGCCTGTATTTTTTTACTCTGAAATGTAACTGTGTGAGACTTGTATCTATGAAACTGCCACTGTGGTTTGGGCCTGAAAATACAGGGATGTGTTTGTGCTTTGGGTGATTGGGGTCTGGAATGTACCGGGGAGAAATCCCCAAGATCCCTGGAGCAGGAAACACAAAGAACTGGGAAGATACTTGGAATATGGAATATACTTGAATATTTCGCTGCTTTGAAAGTTTCCTTGGTTTAGAGCAATTCATTTGTTACAGTGTGGGAAGCAATGACTCAAAACGTGAGGTGAAAATGCAAAACGAACAGAAGTAGTGAAAATATTGGGGGGGTGTGTGTTTATAAATGACACTGCCGGAGATTTTGGTGATGTTGTTTTAAACCTGTTTCATCTGAAGGGGTTTTTCAAAGGAAGTCAGGCTGACTGCTTTGGTTTCGTATCCTCTGAGGCTGAAAGCGTCATTAGAGGAATTTCAGAGTCTTCCTGGGTGGTTTTGGTGGAAAGGGACCCTAAAGATGACCCAGTTCCACCCCTGCCATGGCAGGGACACCTCCCACTGTCCCAGGCTGCTCCCAGCCCTGTCCAGCCTGGCCTTGGGCACTGCCAGGGATCCAGGGGCAGCCACAGCTGCTCTGGGCACCCTGGGCCAGGGCCTGCCCACCCTCCCAGGGAGGGATTTTTCATCTTTATAACATTCCCTGGAGAAAGCCTGGGAGCAGCCAAGCTCTGTGCCAGTGCTGGCTGGCTCAGCAGCTGTGTTGGGGTGTGTTGTGCCTGGGGCTTAGGGACACCTCAGTGTCCCTGGAATCCCTTGGCACGGCTCAGAGCCATTCCCAGGATCCCACAGTGCCTTGGCTGCTGCTCCTGCTGAGGTGGGAAATGTGGGATCACCTGGGATCCCCTTCTCCCCCAGACCCAGCCCTGTTGTGTCCTCGCTGTGTGATGCGAAATGAGCGACCCCGATGCCACGCTGGGGGCTGAGTGGCCGCCAGCCCTGTGTGTCGGTGCCTCCTCGCCGGCTCTGGGGCCACCAGCAGGTCCCCGTCAGCACAAGCAGATGGCTGGGGCAGAGGCAGTGCCCTGCCAGCTCTCTGTGAGCACAGGATGCCTCAGTAAACACTGGGCGAGATAAAAGGCTCCTTTTTAATTAAAAACAAAAGGCAAAAATCCACTCTCTCAGAAAACAACTGGTTTTACAACAGGAGGAGCTTTCCAAGGGCAGGATTGCAGTGGATGCTGCTGGTGCTTGGCACAGAAGGAGCCAGGGCCGGACGTGTGGCTGCCAGGCTGGTCCAGGCTGTGGGCTCTGGCCTGGCTCAGCTGCTGGTTTAGTTGGGAAAATAAAACCTGCACATTTGGGACTCTGTGTCCTGCACAAATGCTGCATTTCTATTTTATTTTTAAGCCACTTCTTCCTTCCAAAATAGAAATTTAATTCTCTTTGATCTTAGGTCCAGGATGCAGCTCAGTCCAAAGAATTATTCCCATGGTAACAAGCCACTCTTCACCAAGGGGTATTTTCCACCCCAAAAGTATTTTTGGATGGAATTTCAGCATCTCTGAACGTGATTGTCAAATCCACAGCTTCTGACTCCAGGGAGGTTCCTGGGACTGTCCTCTGTGTTTTATGGTGCCTCAGAGGCAGCTCTCAAGGGCTGCAGGGAAAACACTCCGCCTTTTTGTTATCCCCATCCTCAAAAAACCCCCCAATACTTTATGCAGAAATCTAACTTGCAAAGTAAGGAGGAGAAATCAATAATTACAGAAATCCCTCAGAAGTCCAAAATTAGGTTTTTGAGAGCTGTAAATAGCCCGAGCAGCACTCAACGCTCACTTGTGCTAAATATTTCCCAAGAGGCTGTTTCTGTATTATTGCTGTGATTGTTGTGCTGTTATTCACATCCAGTTTTCTTCTGTTCCTCAGTCAATATGTTCAAGAGGAGCAATTCTTTTTTATGCCACGTCTTGAAAAGAGTTTGGAAGGATTTGAATGGGGACTGGCTGAGGATGCTCAGCGCCTTGCCAGGGATTTGAGCTACGCGAACATTTGATATAATAATGCCATCAGGACTTCCAGTGATGATTTTGAAACACATTAAATAGCAAAATACCAGTTTATTCTGCAGGAAACATGACAGCAAATGCACGCTGATGCTGACACCAGCTGTCATTGGAAAGCAAATATTCTCTGGGTTGTTTATTTGTAGGCGGCAGCAGCAGCGATGACAGCGGCCGATAGGAAAATCAATAGCTGGATTTTCCATCAGCCACTGCCTCTTGCCAGACTGCTTCTCCTCAGTGATACTGCTTCAAATTAGCATCTGTTTGCACACTTCTCTGGTAATTAGCGCTGTCAGGATCTGAACAAAAGGGAAAGTTGATTGGGAGGGTGGGCAGGCCCTGGCCCAGGGTGCCCAGAGCAGCCGTGGCTCCCCCTGGATCCCTGGCAGTGCCCAAGGCCAGGCTGGACAGGGCTGGGAGCAGCCTGGGACAGTGGGAGGTGTCCCTGCCATGGCAGGGGTGGCACTGGATGATTTTTAAGGTCCCTTCCAGCCCAAACATTCCATGATTGTGTGTTAGGAGCAGACGGGATAAAGGGCAAATCCAAGAGTGAGGTGTGGTGGTGGCTGGGTTGGGGACGATCCCTGTATCCTCCCCAGCCTGCTGCTCCCATGGGTGTCCAGGCAATCCTTCCTCTGCATCAGCCTCACTGGTGCTTCGGGGTTGAAATCTCATCTCTTGACTGATTTCGCATCCTGTTTTCCCAGGTACCATAAACCCGTTTCCTCTTCCTCCCCTCTGAGTGGTGCTTACTGTGCAGCTTTAAATGTAATCCTTGAAATGATCTTCTGATCAAACACTGCGTTGCCACTGTCCAGCCCTCACCAGCCTCCTTCCTGTCTCCATCAAGGCAAGAAGTAGAGAAGGATCTACAAGGACGTTGTTCAGCAAAAGCAGAGGCAAACTGCAGCCTTTTGGCCCCGCCTGCTAATCCTGCTGTGAGGAATTCTTGTGCAGGCTGGGATTTCTCTTCCAACTTGAGCTGCAAGCTGGCTTTAAAGCTCTGACACAACTTGGTGTTCAGAGCAGGAAAGGTCCCAGACAAGTACCAGAGGTGCCTTGTTCCCTCTGCTGGACTTTTCCTTCCATGAGTCTTCCTGATTTTCCTTAAATACACACAATTACAGCTGTATCCCAAAAATCTGCTGGCATTCATCTGCTCCCATCCAGTGCAAGCGTTTCCTTCCCCATTCCTCCCAGTGTTGGAAGTGCATTTTTCTCTTTCTTCCACCCACTCCCTCCCTCCAAACCTAATTTGAAGGAAGTGAGGCAGTGATTTACTGCCCAAGGGGTCAGGCAGAAGGAGGGACTGTGCAAAAAGAAGGAGAGGGTGCCATTATTTGTGGAAAAGAAGCGTCTCTTGAAGTTAATTGAGGTGTAGATGAACTCACTTGCACTCATTAGTGTCAGTGAAACTGAATATGCAATTTGCTAATTGCAGTGAGGGCACACAACTCTCAGATCCAGACTACTTGGGGTATTTTTAGCTGTTCCTTTAGTCATCAGCTTCCACTTCTGTCTGTTCCAGGCACCGGTGGGAAAATACAGCAGCCCTTTTCTCCAGCAGGGTCACGCTGTTCTGAGGAGGTTTTTTTTTTTGGGTTGGTTTTTTTTTTTCACTTCTTTTTTTTTCACACAAATGGAAAATACAGCGTTTTTGAGCTCTTAGAGCTATTCTGGTGAATACTTGTGCCCATCCCAAAACTGGGATGTTTCTTTCTCTGTGTCACCTTTCTGAGGGTTACTAGCTAGGTGGCAAGGCCTGAGTTGAAATGAGAAACCATCACTCACGATAAGCAGCTGAATATTTTCTCGGATAAATTCTCTCTGAGCTGCAGCATGGCCAGGGGAGTTGGATCTGGACGGTCTTGAAGGTCCCTTCCTGCCCAAACCATTCCGTGATTGGGCTGAAGCGTTTCCTTGGCTGTGTTGTACTGCGGCTCATCCACAAATCTTTCCTGGTTTTAAGGAATTTTGCTGTTTTTCTCCAGGTAGAACTTACCAGAATGGTTTGAGGTTGCTGTACCTGGTGGGTGGGTGGGCCCAGACTGAGTACAACAGAAATGAGGGGAGCAAACATCAGCCGCAGCCGAGCCTGGGCTGGAATGGAGCAGGAGAATAGAGGACCAGCCACTGCTGTTTCCCAGCTTAAGCTGCAGCAATAATTGAGTGTGTTCAGCTGTCATCCAGCGAGGTTTGCAGCCGATGGGCAAATTTGGGATGGAAAGGGGAATGGCATGCACAGTAATGCACCAGGTGTGTTGAAACGGTGCAGACAAGGTCTGGAGGAAGCAGAACCTCTCATTTTTATTTGCTCTCGGTCCGTGGGGTCGGAAAAGACCTTGGCATGGTAAATTAGGGAATACCGACCCTTCAGGTGGTTTATTCGTGATGATAACCTTGTGCAGTGTTTGTCTCCTTCAGAAAAGCAGCTGTGCTATCCATGTGATGTTCTTTGATGTGGGCACTTACTCTAGCCCAGTCTGTGCGTAATTGGAATAAAAAATCAGAATATTTATTCATAATTTATATATTAACCCTATTATGTTATTAAACATTATTTTATATAGTTATTCTGGTAATGGAATTTAAAACTATTTATTTAACATATGTAGTTATTTAATATTTATTACTACAAAGTAACCAGGCTGCGCTGTCTGCAGCAGCAGCACTCGAGCATATGTTTGCTGTCAGCTTGGCTTGCAGAGGAAAACCTTCATGTTCCAAACCAAGCAACTCTTGTGGGCTCTGGATATTCAGGAGGGGGTGTAGCAGCCCCCGGAGCTTTGTCTGCAGGCAGAATTCTTGTTTCACTGCTGCGGATTCCTTTTCCTTCAGCTTCTTCAGGAATTTCCCAATACCATTTGTTACACCCCATGATTAGCAGTATCTGCTTCTGTAGTGAATTCGTGATTGATGATTGGATTATTTTGACTGCTGCTGAGTTACCTGGCTGCTGTTTAATGATCTCTCTGAGGTGCAGGAGTCACTTTGCTCAGCAGCACAAGGCGGGGTCTCTGCCAAAACCCAGCCAGGCGTCTGCTCATCGTGCTGACAGTGCTGATGTGCAGGATAACCTAAAAACACACTTTTAACCAGCTCCAGTTGAATTGATGTGACCTCTTTTCTTTTCTCTGTGATCAGTACAGGGAAAGGAGGCGGCTTTGTTTGGTAATTTTTCTTTTCTGTCTGTCCAGCCCCCTCAGGTTTGTGTTTGAAGGGCACTGTGTTGAGCAGGCCTCCTTTGTGCTGGGGCAGGGGGGACCAGTGGCTCCAAACCAGTTCCTTAAGGAGATAGAATTGGCTTTAAAGTGGAATCACTGAGATTGGAAAAGACCTCCAAGATCATCAGGTCCAACCTTTGACCAAACCCCACCGTGCCAACTCAATCTTATCACTGAGTGCCACCTCCAGTCGTTCCCTGAACACCTCCAGGGATGGGGCTCCACCACCACCCTCAGCACCCCCTGCCAGTGCTTTACAGCCCTTTCCATGGGGAAATTCCTGCTGGTGTCCATCCTGAGCCTCCCCTGGCCCAGCCTGAGGCCGTTCCCTCTCCTCCTGTCCCTGTTCCCTGGCAGCAGAGCCCGACCCCCCCGGCTGCCCCCTCCTGTCAGGAGCTGTGCAGAGCCACAAGGTTCCCCCTGAGCCTCCTCTGCTCCAGCCTGAGCCCTTTCCCAGCTCCCTCAGCCGCTCCTGGGGCTCCAGTCCCTTCCCAGCTCCGTTCCCTGCTCTGGACACGCTCCAGCCCCTCCGTGTCCTTCCTTTTGTGACCCAAATTTATTTTAAGATGAGTGAGTCCTGTGCAAGTGGGGAACTATTCCTCGTGGTTATTCAAACCCACATCCAAACCTTTTTAGGTATTAAAGACCCTCAAAACTCCAATGAAATTTTCCAAAGCATCAAAGTATCAGGATTCATATCTAAGATAGAGGGCTTTTCCATCCCTGCAACATCCAAGGCCAGGCTGGGCAGGGCTTGGAGCAGCCTGGCTTAGTGAAAGGTGTCCCTGCCCATGCACTTTCAAATTTGTAAGCATGTCTTGAGTAACTCAGTTTCTCGGAGTTTGGCATCAGGACGTGTTGAATTTAATGCCTAGTCTGACTTTCCTTAGTTTAATAATGGATTTTCTATTGAAAAGATGTGACTCCGGGATGTAAACTGGCCTGTGCTGTATTTTCATTTTTGATTTTACACTCTGAAAGGCAAATAGTTTGTAAATAGTGGGGAAATGTATGGGTATATATAGGATATATATAGAGAGAGATAGGATATATAGGGATCCAATCCTGCCCTGTCCTGTTTCTCCAGAATAAAGCGCTGTAGGTGGTGGGGTCTTGTCCCTCTGCCTGCCTGAACTGATGAGTTGAATCCTGTTGTTCTCCACGACACCTTCTAGGAATGGTGCGATCCCAAAGCCTTACCTTGCCTGGAAGGACAACATGTGCTGCTTAGGGTGTGCTGAAAACCACTCTGACTGGAAGTGAATGGAATAGGAGTAATGGGAACAAACACATCTCGTGTTCCAAATCAGCAGGAACTTTGCCGGAACAAATGCAGAACATTCTGAGGTTGATATTTCAGAATGTCCAGAGCAGCAGGAGCGTTGCAAACCTTGTCTTGGTGGGGGGAAACTTGAGGATAAGAAGTGAAGAAGGGTTATTCCATCTTTTTAGAGCCTTGGGAAAATGTTCCCATCTGGCCATTCCTGAGCCCCCAGCAGGACACAGAGGCTCTGGAGCGACCTGTGCCCTGCCCACCAAAGCCTCCTCTCCCAAAGATTCCAGGTGGGAAACCACAGAAAGGCACAGCAGCATCACCGCGGCAACCAGGGGAGATAAGGGCCCTTCTGGGAAAAGGAGAGGTACCAGATTTTGTTGCAACCAAGAATTGTTGTTGTTGTTGTTGTCATTATTAGTATTTTTATTATTATTCTGTTCAGCCCTGGCACAGCCATGTTCCACACTTCCTCAACCAAACCAAGGGGCAGTGGATGTTTCTCTAACGGTCAGGTGAAGGTGCTTGTGAACTTCAGGAGAAATAATTGGGATTAAGCCAAAAAAATACCGAATAATGCTGCATTAATTATCCTTATAAAGCTATTAAGTGGAAGATTTTAAAAAGTGTGCAGCCCCCATGAAATGAGTGTATGATGGGTGTATGAAATCACAACGCTTGGATTCTTTGAGGGAAGCTTAAAGTTTTTGGGGTGTATTTTACAACACTGGAGGAAAACCCATGCATCCAGTCATTTCCTCAATGTGAAATCAGTGCTTTTAATGTTGGGCTCCTTTGCCAGTCCTCGAGGTATCAGTTCTATTTCTTCATATATGAAGCTCTGAAATTTGTTTTGGTTTTGGTTTCCTTTTAATCAGGAAGCTTTAAAACTATCCCAACTGTCTGCCTCAAACCCATGTAAATAAAAATGGGGAATCTGATAATTGCCAAAGCAGCGTGCTGGTGAGTCACGGCTTATTTTGCATAGAATTACCATTTCTTTTCCTCTAGAGCTCAGAAACTGAGCTGTGGAAGGAAATACCATATGATGCTGCATATGGCATTTTAATAACACCTATTTCACATGGCTTCTGCTCAGCCAAACCCATCAGTGTGAAATGGAGAATCGCGAAGATGTACTCAGATTTCTAATGCAAAGTCAAGTTTGCTTGGTAAGCTAGATCATGAGTTTGGTTTATTTTATTTATTTTTAATTCGGTTTGTTTTAAGAGGAGGGAGTCCTGTGCAAGTGGGGAACTATTCTTCGTGGTTATTCAAACCCACACCCAAACCTTTTTAGGTATTGAAGACCCTCAAAGCTCCAATGACATTTTCCAAAGCATCAGAATTCATATCTAAGAGACAGGATTTTTCCATCCCTGGAATGTCCAAGGCCAGGTTGGACGGGGCTTGGAGCAGCCTTGTTTAGTGGAAGGTGTCCCTGCCCATGGCAAAATGAGCTTTAAGATCCCTCCCAACTCAACCCATTCTGGATTTTACCCTTCCACAAGAACATTTTTACTTTCTTTGAGGACCTGATGTGGTGTGTCCCACCTGTGGTGTTTAGAAGTTACATATGAACTGGGAATAAATTACAAATACTGTGAATTTATCTGTGGGAAAAGTACTTTTCTCACAGACACTTTAGAGTTCGAGGGAAGTTGCTGAAATATTTTTAGCCCTCTGCATGATTTGAGAAGTTCTGCTTTCCCTGTAGTGTCTAAAAAGAGTTTCCAAGATTTACTATGAGTTCAAGAAAATAAGGAACAGTCATGACTCAGGAAAACAGATGAACTTTTTAAGTGTAATCTTAGCATTAGGCTATTTTCGAGAAATGCATTTGAATTACATGCATTTAATTAAATCTGCCTTTCCTGGGGTGAAGAAGGTAGAATTGGCAATAAAGCCCTGACCTCTGCCCCTTCCCTCCCATTATTAACTTTTGAAGTCTGTGGTGGTTTTCCTCTGTTTGTTTATCCGTGACAATAACCTGACAGAGGGATTGATCTGTTCCCTGTGCCATTTTCTTCCTGACAAAGTGGAAAGTTTGGGATTTTTTTCATGAATGAATATTGAATAGTCATCATTTTGAGAATTCAAACCTCTTCTTTTAAAAATCCTCATTGCTGTATGGCACTGGTGGAGTTTCCATCCCTGGAGGGATTTAAAATCCTTGTGGATGTGGGACCTGGGGCAGTTGTGGCCTTGGCAGTGCTGGGGTTGAACTTGGTGATTTCAAAGGGCTTTTCCAACCTGAGCAATGCTGAGAAATGGAATTTTGGGATACTCCACACTGACCTGGAGCAGAGGAGGCTCAGGGGGAACCTTGTGGCTCTGCACAGCTCCTGACAGGAGGGGGCAGCCGGGGGGGTCGGCTGCTGCTGGGGAACAGGGACAGGAGGAGAGGGAACGGCCTCAGGCTGGGCCAGGGGAGGGTTTAGTCTGGATATTTGGGAAAATTCCTTCATGGAAAGGGCTGTCCAGCCCTGGCCCAGCTGCCCAGGGCAGTGGTGGAACCCCATCCCTGGAGGGATTTAAAATCCCTGTGGATTTGGCACCTGGGGACATGGGGCAGTGGTGGCCTTGGCTGTGCTGGGAATGGTTGGACTCAATGATCTGGGAGAGCTTTTCCAACCTCAACGATTCCGTGATTCCATGAACCAAAACCTCTCTGTTTTTCAGTCAGCAGTCAGCGTGGCTGAACCCAGCATTCCCATTTTCAGCCCAGGGTAATTCCCTTCCGTAAGAGCCGGAAAGAGTCCGTGGCCACTCTTGCAGTGGGAAGTCCCTCAGGGCTGTCTGCAATCTGAGCTTGTGGCGAGTTGGAGCGAGCAGCTCCCCAAGGACACTTTGCAGCATGAACAGGGTTTGAAGTGACTTTTTTTTCAGAGAGCTGTGCCCAAGTTAACATCAAACCAGACCGTTTCCAGCTGATCCTGAGCATTTCTGGGAATTCTCTGTGAATTTGCGGTCCCCAGAATCTGTGATTATCGCGTTAGTGATGCCACTGTAAAATACACGTCTGAAACAGCCCTAAAGAAGACTTAAAGATCATTTTAATGCTTTTTGGCTTAAATTTCCGAGGGCTTTGCTGGGTTTGCATGGGGAATTCCAATAAATATGGATTGGCTGTATTAGCTGCATTAACCACAGGGATGGGAAGGGATTGTAATCTTTGGTTAACAAGAAGGGAAAAGCATTACAGGCTTAGCTCTTCCGTAGCCAGGAGCGTCAGGCTGCTTTCCACAACCTGCTCCAGTCTTTCCCTAAAGCTGATGGACATGTTGAACGTAGGAAATCCCTATTTCTTTCTATTTCTGGGGTATTTCATCAGATCCTCTTGAAAATTCTGCCCTGCTGCAGAATTTTATATTTTCTGTTTCTGTTTGGTTTTCTATTTCATCGATTCCCCTGAAGTTACTCACGATTAAAATAACGTAACGAAGCCATTTCAGTGTGGTCACAATGCAAATAATTTTAGAGTATTTACCCCGTGTGGGCTGCGGAGCTGCTCTGAAAGGCAAATGAACATGGAGTATTGTTCTTCCTGTTCCAAAGGGCCGCATACGTTCGCTTTCCCTGGAAAGCAACAGATTTCCTGAATCAAAGTTTTTGTCCTCATTTCAAATGGAATCCTCTCCTCTTTCCCGGCTTTCATTGGTGCCTCTCTTCTCTTGTATGCATTGTGCTGTTTTATTACCACACAAAAATTGCGTTTCTTTCAGCTAAACAATGCGCTTGGTGTTGATTAAAAGGAATTAAAGATTATAGCAGTAGAAAGGCAAATAAAAAATCCTGAAAATGTCTCGGAAACAAGTGTTCAGGCATCACAATAGTGTGCTTTGACAGTTATTTATATAGAAAATATGCTGTTTTCTAAGGAGCTCCTCATTTTGAGGAATAAATGAGCCGTAAAGTTCTGCTTTCAGATCCGTGTGTGCATTTTAGAAATGACACAGGGATGTTCTCCTTTTCCAGGGGTTGTTTTGATGTCTTTTTCCAGGTTTTGTTTTGATGTTGAGTTAAAACATTGGTGCTCTGGATTGAATCCCGGAATCCCGGAATGGTTTGGGTTGGAAGAGGCCTTAAATCCCATCCCATCCCTGCCATGGCAGGGACACCTCCCACTGTCCCAGGCTGCTCCAGCCTGGCCTTGGACACTTCCAGGGATCCAGGGGCAGCCACAGCTCCTCTGGGCACCTGTGCCAGGGCCTCACCTCCCTCACAGGGAAGAATTTTTTGGGATAAATTTTGTCTCTCTGAAATCCTAATCCCCTGCCTTTTGAGGCGATGGAATGTTGGAATTATTGAAGTGATAAATTTTGCTTGGAATAATCTGTTTAGCTGCTCAAATGCCAAGAGAGCTAAATTAAGCTGAAAATTAGTCATTTATCTCCAAAAAAGTGTTAGAAACCAGTGCCATGGACTCTCTTTTAGGAGAAGGAGCTGAGCTTCACTCTGGCAGGTCAGAGTGTGGATCTCATTGTTATTCAGCTTTCGGAGCCAACAGGATATAAATATCCAGGAAGGAAAACAGGAGGTCAAGTGTAAACCTCTCACATCAAAGGAGGCCCTTCAGCATCTTCCAGCCTTCGCTCTGCTGATCTCTGAGGAGAAAAACATATTTTTTTGCCTTTCTTAATGCAAATAAACCAACCAAACCCAGAATCTGTGAGTTTACTGAGGCTAGGAATAGTAAAAGGTGGGAGTTGGGAAAGGTGTGGATGGAGTGTCAGGGATGCAGGGGTGGTAGGAGCAGTGACTGACACGGAATCTTTGGGCCGTGTTTTCCTGGGAAGGGTTTTTGAGCTGTCCTCTGCTCCAGCTGGAAATGTGAGCGAGAATGTGCCGTGTTTAAATGTGTTTTTTTTTTTTCCCCCTGCAGATAATATTTCCAAGGAAACTCAAAATGTTGTGACACCCGGCGAATTAGAACTGCAGCGGAAAGAGTTTGTTTTCTAAATATAGTGCTGGTATTTAATTTATCATTCTCTCCTCTTCTTTGGGACAAGAAAAGCTCCCTCTCCTCAGGTTTCTGAGCTGCTGAGTAGGGCTGTGGAGTGTGTGGGCAGCAGTGGAAGTCATTTGTAGATTTGGAGATTGTACATAAGTTTTCCAAGCTGTTCTCCTACCCTGCCCAAATCCCATGGGATGCTGAGGCCATGCACTGGAGCAGGGCCCAGTTTGCCGGCAGCACCCAGCTGGGCGGGGCTGGTAGAGCTGGACCCTCTGGAGACATGGACCAGCAGGAAAACCCCAGTGAGGATGTGATAAATGCTGCTGCTGGGGAGGAATCCTGCCTGCGGGAATGTCAGTGCACCTTGAAATCTGCTGCAGGACCTGGCTTGGCAAAGCTGCCCTCTCCTGGGCTAACCGTGTGGAGATTTGGCTTTAGCCCTGTGCCCCGTATTGGTGCTTTAAACCTTTTTTTTCTTTTTTAGCAGGAGGTCCTGCAGAAATGGTTTGGCATTTAAATTTGGGATGTATGTGTGCAGAAATTCCTGATGGCTCTTCCTGGCTTTCCTGCCAGCAGATGGATGCATTTCCAATTTGCACCCTTTGACACAACATTGTATTTTGGGGCGGTAGAACCTCCTAGGCTGAGGCACTGAAGGGCCAAAAGCAAGAGGTAACATATCAATGTTTTGGAAGGAGGTCTAAAATAGGTGAAGCTCGTTTCTGGTTATCCAGAGGAGAGGAACCTGGAGAAGGTTGTGCACTTATCTCCCAGTTTTATCAGACTGGGATTTCCACAGCTGTGAAATCAGATCTCCCAAAAACATTTGTGGCACAAATGTGTGGTTTTGAGCGGCAGTGGATTATTGTGGTCAGCCTGGAGAGGAGGAGGTTGTGTGGAGAGCTCACAGCGCCCTCCAGGATCTGCAGGGAATACATGGGATTCAGGGAGAGACTTTTGATCAGGAATTGTGGTAGAACAAGGAGAAATGGGTTCAGACTAAAAGAGGGGAAATTTAGGTGAGATATTGGGAAGAAATCCTTCCCTGGGAGGGTGGGCAGGCCCTGGCCCAGGGTGCCCAGAGCAGCTGTGGCTGCCCCTGGATCCCTGGCAGTGCCCAAGGCCAGGCTGGACAGGGCTGGGAGCAGCCTGGGACGGGGGAAGGTGTCCCTGCCGTGGCAGGGGCATGGAATGAGATGGTCCTTAACACCCCCTCCAACCCCCAGCACTCTGACTCCATTTCCCTTAAGGGTTTCGAACCCCAAACCTGACCAGAAACCTGTGTGCAGTATTGAAGGCTGCTGTTTGTACTTAGGTGTCATTGAAGAAACAAAAATCCTGCTGCAGTTATTCAGCAGAGCCATCAGGACTCGGTCAGTGCTGCCCTTGTCTGCCTGATCCAACGCTCCGCATCCTCCAAAGACGCAGCAGCTCCAGCACAGAGAGATTCCTGAATTTGGAGTCAGCGGCACAGTTTTTGGAGAAGGCGGGGAAGTCATTGACCTAAATCCTTGTTTGTTTATCTGAGAACTGCTCCATCAAAGGCGGGGTTTAATCTTTATCTCAGTCCTCGAAATCAGTGGCAGGTTTGGAGCTCTCCAAGGTCGCAGGACTCGATAAGTCTGCGTGGTGTTTTTTCCTGCCTTATTCTGTGTTTATTGCACAGTTTCAGTTTATCTCTGGTTTGATTGTTTATCCATTTGAATGTGAATTAGCGTGAAGGTGTGGGGCAGACCTGACGTTGGACTGATGCATCTTTTTCATGAGTTTTTCGTTAATATTTTGGTGATTTTCTGGCTGTAACAGCTCAGATTTCCTTAAGACTTAGTAGCACCATGTACAGAAACATTTTTCTTTACTCGTGCCACTCACTTTCACACTCTGTGAACAGCGACTTTTTGTTTTCTGCTGTTCTCACGTTTGTAAGTGGCATCTCTAATGCACTGAAGTGGCTGCAAACGCTCTCTCTGGGGCGTATTTTAGTTTTTTTCCACTCGAACTCCCTTGCAGCTGCCTGCCATCCTCTGCCTGCTCTCCTGCTGTTACCTGCCCGTCCCCAGAGAGCCCCGAGGCTTCTTGTTGTGCTTTGGTGGGAATTCAGGGAATCGGGGAGCAGAGCAGCGGTGGCTGTGTTTGCAAAGGCCTCGTTTCTTCTGTACCATCACGACACCCAAAATTTGGGATGTCAGCTCTGTCCTTGCCTGTTCCTTCCCCTGAGCGTGAAGAACCCTTGGTCACACGGGGCACGGCTGTAGGGTGTTGTTAGTAAAGAATTTTTCAGGATGATAAATCAAATTAAAGAACGGTTTCATCGAATTTTACTCTCTGTGAACAATGTTCCAGGCATCAGGGATGACCAGAGCCTTATTTTGGAGGCAGAGGAGTTTTTTTTTTTGTTTGTTTGAGAGAACCGAGTGGAAAGGAGCAGAGGACTGGGCAAGGCAGAAGCTCTGCCTGCCACACGGCGTCCTGTCGCCCTGCAGAGGGCTGGAGGAGACGTGGATTTTTGGGGACAGAAGTTCTGTCCTGTCGCTCCACGGAGCACAAGGAAAATCCCGTTTTTAAGGGAAGTTTTCTGTGAACTCGCTGAGCTCACTCATAGCAGGAGTCCCAACCCCGATCTTTGCAACTCTAATAACTATGGCTGACAGTGCAGCTCGTGTTTTGCTCCTCAGCTTTGTTCTAATTAATCACTAATTGTTCAGTTCCTGCAGATCACAGCCTGAGGCTGTTGTCATTGACAGCTGGGATGCTCAGGTGGTGATTGCGGCGTTTTCAGACAGGAAAAAACCAAAGTTTAATCACGTTCCAGTAACGGAATTTAAATTTTCATTCAGAAGGAAAAATGAGAGGAATTAGACAGAAGTTAGGGAAGAATTATCTGTGTCTTTCTGGATGCTTCAACCTTTTTCTGCCTGAAGTGTGCAGCTTTGGAGCAATTCAATTATTGAAGGCAAACGAATTTTTCTGAGTTTACCTGTCGATTTGGAATTACAGTTGAGAGCAGAAATATTTTTTCTGATTAACAGATCTTAAGGTCCAGTCTTTGCTTAAGATACTCAGTGCTCAAGTGCTCGTGATGGGCAGGGACATCGTTACAAATTAGGATTTTCTGCACAGGATCAGGGAATGGTTTGGGATGAAAAGGACCTTAAATCTCAGCCCATTTCACCCCTGCTGTGGGCAGGGACACCTTCCACTATCCCAGGCTGCTCCAAGCCCTGTCCAACCTTGGACACTTTTTCCTCAAAATACATTTAAAAGAGATGTTAAAATGCTGTAATTTGTTATTTATTGATCAGGTAGGCCTTGCTTGAGAACAGTAGCGCAACATTATTGGTCTCCCGGCTTTTTTAATTGCTAAAAGACCAGGTTTGGGTCATTATTTCTAAAATAACATCCAAATGGACAGCACCTGACACGTGCTGCTCTGTGTAACATGTGGCTCTGGATGCGTTCCATCCCTTTGACCCGGCTTTTCGCGACAGCGAGCAGAATCATGGAAATGCCACTCAAGGGGATATTCCGGAGGGAAATCCCCTTTTCCCCCAGCCTAGTCTTTGAAGAGGATGGTTGTTCCTCCGCTGGGAATGGATGTGCAACTCCAGCTTCCTCAGCAGGGGGCTCGATGTGGAAATTAAAGGATTTTATTCAGCCGCCATCGTCGGAGAGCCCGAACGGAGCTGTTGCTTCAGAAACTCTTGGAATCATAAAAATAATGGGATATCTGTCACAGCTCTGCATCAAATACAATCACAAAAACAGAGAGACCTTTTAATAGGGAAAAAAACCCGGGCAATTCTGCAGTGTTTTAGATTTTTCTGACTGATATTGTAACAATTCTGTTACTCAGCCAGAGCAGTGCTGTGCTCGCTAGTGAACTAAACAAAAAATACAACTGGGAGCCTTCAGTTTTGTTTTGAGCCATTTCCTGCACTAGAATAATTTTAAAAAGCGTGAAACTGGAAGGATTGTTGGTAAGAATTTGTGAGAAAATTGCAGCCTTGCAAGGCCAGAGGCTTGGAGAGCACGGCCCTGGATCGGCAGAGACGAGGTTTGCATGGGGGCCTGGGAGGGGAAAGGTCCAGAACTGGAGTGGAGGGGAGGTAGGAATTAGCACCAAGAAACTCAGTTCGGCAACAGGAAACACTGGAGAGTAATTTTTTTCCAGTTTTTGTTTGGAGTTTTTTAAAATCTCACTTTGATGGTTTTTCACCGTGTTTCCCGAACTTTCGTGCTGTGTTTTGGACATTTTGCCGTTGTAATTTATTGGATTTCTGTCTGGGTTAGTTACGTGGTCCCAAGCACCAAGAACAAGGGAGGATTCATCTCCAAAATGATGACAGTAGTTTGGTTTTCTCCTTCAATATCTTCCAATATCTTTCCATTTTTCCAAATCCAGGGGAAACATAAAGCTTGAGATGTCTTCAGGCTTTGAGAGATGCTCAGACTGTGACAGTGTTTTATTGGGTTTTTGTGAATTTCCCCAGCCCGAGACTGATCTGAGCTGGAATGATGGAAAATTCACCTCCAGAGGTGGTTTCAGTGGGGAATTCCCCTCACAATCGGTGTTAGCGGGAGGATTTGGGAGTTCTGCATTTATTCTGCCCCAACTGCTGCAGAAGCCTTGCTCCTGAAGTCATTTTCCTATCCAGGGATTTCTCCAGCCTGGGCCAGCATTTTCCTCTTGGGGTTAAATTTGTTGTTGTTGATGTTGTTCCTCTTTCGTGATACGAATTCTTTTCCAGACTTGAGCAAAGAAACCCACCCCCTGCCAGGAAGCCTTAATCCAGTGTCATGCATGGAAAGCTGCAGATGGTTTATTCAGGGGCGATTTGAGTTTCTCCCTGCAGAGCAAGGGCTCGTGTTAGTGCTTCCAGCACTGTTTGTGGTGCTGCAGGAGCTGGGATGGGAGGGAATGCCAGGGATGCAGGCACTCAGCATTCCAGGGATGCTGCCTGCGGTTTCTGAGGGCAGCCTGGAGTGCCCTCATCCCTGGGATTTGGTGCAGGCTCCCAGAGCTGCCTGCGCAACCACGCTGCAGGCTTGGCTTTTACTTTTCTGATAACTCCCAGGCTTGCTGGTTTCCTTTTAATAGGAAATGCAGTTTCTTTTTATGTCCTGAGACTCCAGGCTGTAAAGAACTTGACTATCCCTAGAAATCCGCATGGGTAATGATCTTTTTTGGAGATAAATGCCTTATTAGCATGCCTGGGACTTAATAATGGATGAGAAAATCAGATGCATTTCGTGTCCCGGAGCCAGATTTAGAACTAAAGCTGGTGCTGTTGATGCCGTAAGTTTAGTTCTGGGAAGTAAATATATATCTGCTAACTTTGGGAATGTCAGAGGGAAAGAGGGATAGCAGGCACTGGTGGCAGGTGCTAAATCTGTACCACAGGCCAGGCTGTTGCTTTGGTTGCTGGTGCTGCAGGAGCAGGGAGCTGCTGTCTGTGCCCAGAGCAGCCATTCCAAATAAATAATTGGAATATCAGCCTTTTGATGAATGCTCAGCCAGCAACCCATGGAAAAACAGATGTTCCCCTTGAATCCCTGCACACATTTCCCCACGCTGCTGTTGGGACACAGCCCCGGGCAGGGAACAGGTGTTGCCTGGAATTATCTGGGGTGTAAGTTCAACATCTGGCAGCGTTTGCTTCATTAGGTTTGTAATTGTTTTGTACTCGTTTAATTTCCCTGCTGGTCAATGGGAAGGGCTTGGAAGAGCCAGATTTGCACGAGGAGCACGTGGCTGCGGTGTCATGAACCTTCTTGCTGGGACTGCTGCTGCTCCCTGGGGACTTTGTGCAGGATAAATATTCTGGAGGAGCTTTTATTAGCTGGAGTTGTAGTGTTTCTTTGTGAAAAACCCAGAGTTGTACACGTATAAAAACACACATGTGTATAAATCCACATTTCCTAAGTGGAAGCTGCAGGGGGAAAAGGCTACAGAGACTGTGGATTTTTTGCTGCTGTAAACTTCAGTGTGAGCTGGTTTGAAGCTGATGCTTCCTGAGAGCCCCTGGGATGTACAGAGTGAGCGGCTCCTGTGCTCACCTCACACGATCAGTGGCTGAGTCTGAACATCAAGAACTCCTCTTGCTTTGGCTTTAAAAATAATCCCCAAAGTGACTTTTCTTGTGTTTGGAAAGACTCTGGTTCCTGCTCTCGTCAGTGTGTGGGTAGGGCTGGCTCGGCGTGAGGGAGCTGCAGCCAGACAGCCCCAGGGAGAGGGCTTTTCCTGGCAGGGTTTGGGGTCCTGGCTGTGGGGATGCCTGGTGGCTGTCACTCCTGGCTGGCACCTCGGCATGGGGATGCTCCGCATGGGCCAGGGCATGGCTGGAGGTCACAGCAGGGGCTGAGAAGATGGGGCGTGGTTATGGAAACTGCTCTGGGCTTAAAGCAAGGGTCCTGGGGTGGAGGCCTCAAGGAACAAGGTCTGTAAGGCTTTATTTGAGCTGGAGGAGCAGGTCCTGTCTGTCTGTCTGTCTGTCTGTCTGGCATCACCACGATGTCCCCTGGCTGAGCAGGCTAGGACAGACCCTGGGTGAGGTCACTGTCCTGCTCTCACTGCTGCTGCTCTGCAGTGCCCAGCCCAGCCCTTTGCAGCGCATGAAGCGCTCGGTTTTGCTGTCTCACCCGTCAGTTGGGCTGTGCTGATGAGTTTGATCATTAGGCTGGTTCGGATTTCAGGGAAAAGTGAGTTTTCCTTCCTCCTCCCTCTCGTTTGCAGGGTGATGCAGGGTGTGTTGGCGTAGTGGGAACAAGCGGGGCGGAGGAGACAAAAGGAAAGAGAACGTGCAAAGCCTCGTGCTGGCAAACTCTTTGTGCTCCAGAGCAGCTGCTGCAGCCCTGCTGGCACTGCCTGGGTGTGCTGGGAGCAGCAGCATTCCCAGAAACATGGAACGGGTTGGGCTGGAAGGGACCTTTCAGGGTCACCCAGTCCAGCCACCCACAGTGAGCAGGGACAGGGACCCACAGGATCACTTCAGCTGGGAAGAGCTTTGAGATCTCCAAGTTAGCTGCTCCAAGCCCCATCCAACCTGGCCTTGGACACTTCCAGGGATCCAGGGGCAGCCACAGCTTCTCTGGGAATCTGTGCTGGGGCCTCCCCACCTCATCGTGAAGGGTTTCTTCCCTTCAGCCGTGGCAGCTCCATGGGAAGCTGCTGGAGGAGGGTCCCAGCCATGGCAGAGGTGAGGAGAGGAATTAGAAACCGTGGAACAGTGGTGCCATCACTGCTTCTCCAGTTACACAACTCCAAATCTGTATTGCTGTACTGGGGAAGCGGCTGAAGGCTTAAAAGCAAGAACTTTTCCTACTCAGGGTAGATATCAGAGATGTTAACTGCACAGCAGGGGAGTTCTGCGGAGGACATCAAGCAGGGGATGCTGGGTTACCTGCAGCAGCAGATCGGAGCAGCTCTGTGGTGGGGCTGGTGTTCCTGGCCCATCCCACGCTCCCACACCAGCCAAAGAGAACCTTTATAGCCAACTTTAATGTTGTCAGTCTCCATTTCCACCTTCATCCTTGAAAAAAATCCTTCTATCTTTAAATTTCACCAAGCAGTGGACTTGACTCTGAAAAATGTGCCAAAGGCTCTGCTGCTTAACTTTCCTTCCCAGGTCTCGTCCCTGAAGGGTGCCTCTGGTGCTGTGTCCTGCCTGGAGGGGCTGTGGGCTGCTGGGTCTCCCAGGACCTGGTGCAGAGGGAGCTCAGCTCGTGGTGGAGTTGGAGAATGAGGAATGAGGGGTGAGCTGGTGATGGTGACTGCTGCTGGCACCAAAAGCTCCCTGTGCACATCATTAAATCCATCATTTAACCTGGGAGCCTGAGCATTCCTTGCAGTGTTCGGATTTGGGTTTCTGCAGTGCAGAGCTGTGCTAGGCTTTAGGTACACCTGTAAGGTTTCCAGCCTGCTGTACTGCAAAAGCCACACAACCCCGCCGCCTTCCTTCCTTCCTTCCTGTGTTGTACCTCTTGATGTGCTGTGAGTGAATTCTCACACATCCAGTTGGGTGTTCTCCTTTTCTCACTCTCTAGAGTCAGGCAGGGCACACTTCTGCTTTTGATTTTCCCCTTCCTTCCCTTCTCCCCTCCACAATGAAACTGCTGCTGAAACACAACCTTTAATCTGGCCGTGATGCAGCACAAAACTCTTGTGCGAGTATTTCCCCTTGGCTGTGATTAGTTTTTGTGTTCGAGAAGCGATTTTAGACACTCACCCTGAGCCATTACAAGGGAGCATCTGTGTGAGGACACGTTTTCAGCAGCTGAGCAGCAGAAGGGCCGCTGGGACGGAACCAAAGGCAACTTCTCAAGTTAATTGTAAGATTTTATTGGTGTTTCACTCCACTGCTCAAGGGTTTCTCGTGCGAATCAATGGCAGACGGCCTAATTTATGTGCGAGCCCTGCTCGAAAAGCAGCCCAGATTGATTTGCTGACAGTGCAGGGGAAAAGGTGACCCTAATTTGTGACTTCAGTCACAGGCCTGGTGGGAGATAGGGGTGCTGGAAACTTGGGAAAATGGAACTGCAAATTTTTGCTTTGCCTTGAAAGGTTCTCTGTCCCTGTTAAGTAAAATGTAATTAATTTGGGGTATGGGTAGTTGCTTAGTATTATAAAAAGTATTAGTGAGATGTTAAAACCAGTCAGAGTGGTTTTTTCTGAAAAGTTTGTTCCTCTAAGATTTTCTAAGGAAGTCCTGGAGCTTTGTTGTTGGCCAGTGTTAAATTATTTGATTAGTGTCCTGATTAGTCTGATGAGTCTCTTCTCCTTCTCCATGTTTTTGTGTTAATGAACTCGGTCCTTTGCTGAGCTTGCAGGTGAAATTGTAAATAATTCAAAATAGAGCCTTGCTGCAGAGACCTTTCTTAACTAAAACGAGACCAAACTGGATGGACAGTGAATATACAGCAAGAGACACATTTGGATGTGGAACGGGAGTGTGAAATAGCTGGGGCAGAGCTCTGATAGCAGGCAATGAGTGCTTGGAAAGGATTCCAATGGTTTTTCCTTCATTTATAAAAACCCTCAATGCCTTCATGGCTTGATCCTCCCCGTGGGTGTTGGGTTGTGTGCGATGCCCTGGGGATGGTGGTGGCGGTGGCAGCCGCGGTTGGGTGTCACAGCTGCCACCGCAGCCCTGGGGTCACAACCACTTCCTTTCCCCGTGGGGACAGTGGCAGTGGCCAAGCGGACAATGACAGTGGCCAAGGGGACAATGACAGTGGCCCTAGGGACAGTGGCAGTGGCCAAGGGCTGCTGCTGCCTCAGCACTGCCGCCCTGCTGTGTCCCCGCTGTCCCTGTCCCTGACTGTGGGAGCAGCTCTGCAGATTCGCCCCCGCTCAGGCTGGAACTCATGATCTGGATGTCGTTCCCTCTGTGCTGAGCCTCTGTCTCCAAACTTTCATGTGTCTTCAGGCTTTTTGCCTCTGATCTAGAATTCCCAGTGATTCGGGGCAGGGATTGGCAGGGCAAGCTGGGGTTACCAGCGAGAGCCCAGGCAATTTATGAACCTCCTGGGCCCAAAATCGGCCGAGGCCTTTTCTCCCACACGCTCTTTGAATAGATTGGCTCCTCTTTGTAGGCTCCAAAAGCTGGGCTTAGTCAGATGTTCCTCAAAGGCTGCTGGGGAAGGGGGGCCAGGGCGGGCTGGCTCCTCACTCATGATAAGCTTTGCTAAATATAAAACTGCGTGGCTGGCTCCTGAGAGCGCTAATGAAACGTTCTGTTAACTCTTTCCCCCATCAGCAGCACGTTCAGGAGGTGTCACTTGCTCTCCCCGAGTCGTTTTGCTAATTGAGAGCAAGTTCTTAATTGCATGCGCTCAGCCCTGCATTGCAGAACCGCTGCTGCCGCAACCCCGAGCGTCAGTGACGAGGAAATGGTGAAAGAGGCCTGAAAAAAAGGGGAATAAGTCCAAGCCCAACTGCACAGCAGAAGTAAAAAAAGCCCACAAACTGAAAACAGTCAGTTCTTCCTGAAAAAATGTCATACAGCGGAGATTCACCTCAGGGGATTGATTACATGAACCTGCGGAAATATGGGGATTTAAATGCTGCAGGCAGCTCATTCAGCTCCTCCTGGAGCTCAGGAGACATGGTTTAGCTGCAGGAGCTCTCGTGCAGCAGGTTTTGTGCTTTGCATGGCAGCAGCTGGCTGAGGATGGCCCCTGGGTGTGGAGTCACCTGCGAGCAGCTGGCGTGTGACACCGAGCGTGGATGGGGGGCAAGGTGAGATCGGAGGGATGGTGGCATGGGATCCCGCTGCAATGGCAGCAGCGGAGGGCTGGTGGCATGGGATCCCGCTGGAATGGCAGCAGCGGAGGGATGGTGGCATGGGATCCCGCTGGAATGGCAGCAGCGGAGGGATGGTGGCGTCCAGCTCCAGGATATGCTGTCCTGCTTTCCAGGTTCTGCCTGCTGTGCTCTGGCTGAGCTGTGTGGTGGGATTTGGGCTCAGGGCTGGCATTTCAGGGCAAGGTTGTCCCTGCAGTCAGGAGCTGTCCCCTCAGAGCTGCAGTTCCCTGGCTGAGGCACAACTGGGCTCTGCAGTAAAGACACAAAGGAAATTCTCTCTGGGGCTGAAAAGAGAAGAATCAGCTTCTCATGAATTTTGTGGTTTCTCAGAAGACTTTTGGGTTTGTGGAGCTGGTGGTGTTCTGCTCCTCTGCAGCTGCACCGTCAGGAGATGGCTGAGCCTGGTTGGGTTTCCGTGTCCCCACAGGGAGCATTCCTGCAGGGGCTCCGGTGGGAACACTGCAGGTGGGTGAAGAACAGATGGAAAGGTGGTGGGTTCGCTCTCCTCAGCAGCAGAGGATGATGGAGAGGCTCCTGCCCTGCCTGGGATCAGCAGGGAATGGGCACCCAAAGCTGCCAGAGCCACGTGGTACCGTGGGGGCAGGGATGGGAATGGGGCTGGGACAAGGGAAGGACAGGTTGGCCTCCAGATGGACTTGGGTGTCTTCAGACCGGGGTGGCCTCGGTGAAGTTCTGATCTGAGACCAGGCTGGAGCCATCCCTGGCTTTGGGAGGCTGTGAGGGGCAGGAGATGCTGTGTGAGGGGGCACAGGTCAGCCCACAACTGGGATGCTGAAGAACTGGAAATCTGCATGAGCAGTTTGGACTGAAATGTCAGGAACAGGATGGGCCCAGCCTGTGGTGAGGGATTGGCCCTGGGGACTTGTCAAGGACCTTTTTCCAATGAGCATTTTCCAGCCGTATTGGTTTTATTTAGAATTAATCCTCTTGCACTTGTGTAAGCACCTAAATAAAACATGACTCATTTAATTAATTACACTGAAATCATGGGACTTTACACTTAGCTTTAGGTAGGAGTTATTTTATCTCCCTCCTTAATGATTAAAGCCTCAGTTCATGACACAATACGGATGAATCTTTAAAAAATACGTGATTGGGGACTTTAAATTAACCTACTTATTTGTGTTGGGGTTGTTTTTTGTAACAGAAGGAACTACATGATTTTGTTTACATTTTTGGGAATATTTAAACTATTTTCTGTACAATTTTCTATCAGGTAAGAAATAGTGACGAGTGTCTTCACTGTGTTGGCTTTGGAACTGTATGATCACTTCAGAAATGCACCTGCTGAGCTTTGCAGGATATTTCCTGCAGAAGCTGGTCAGGAAAGGGCAAAAAATGGCTGAAGAGTTCTTTAAAAAGTGTTTGAGGGTAAATGTACATCTGTGAGAGAAAGCATTAGTCATCCTGACCTCTTTTAGTGCAGCATGGAAACAGAGCTTTGCGTCTGAAAATATTTTTCATCTCTCTCTGAAGTTGTAGTTCCTTCTCTTTTTTTTTTTTTTT
>VZRN01005861.1:212105-252463 GCA_013397935.1 Dasyornis broadbenti | reverse complement strand
GTGCGCTCTTTTCCTGATGTGTCACCTTGTGCTGGACATGGGGAGGCCACGCTGGAATTCTGGAGGCAGTTTTGGACCCTTCATGACAAGGATATTGAGGGGCTGGAGGTGACTAGGGAAAGGAACGGAGCTGGGAAGGGGCTGGAGCCCCAGGAGCGGCTGAGGGAGCTGGGAAAGGGCTCAGGCTGGAGCAGAGGAGGCTCAGGGGGAACCTTGTGGCTCTGCACAGCTCCTGACAGGAGGGGGCAGCCGGGGGGGTCGGGCTGTGCTGCCAGGGAACAGGGACAGGAGGAGAGGGAACGGCCTCAGGCTGGGCCAGGGGAGGCTCAGGGTGGACACTGGGAACAATTCCCTCCTGGAAAGGGCTGCCCAGCCCTGGCACAGCTGCCCAGGGCAGTGGTGGAGTCCCCATCCCTGGAGGGATTTAAAATCCCTGTGGATGTGGCACCTGGGGACATGGGGCAGTGGTGGCCTTGGCAGTGCTGGGGAATGGTTGGACTCGATCTCGGAGAGTATTTCCAACCTGAAAGTTTCCATGATTCTTTGACTGAGTCTTTTGATCTGACAGCTGAATATTCCAAGTCTGACCTGTGTAGTTTTAGGTGGGACATCCCAGTATCTTCACAGCCTTTGCATTGCTTCATTCACAGCCGCTCAAGCATGGAAATCTCTCCTTTCCCCCCCCCGCCCCCTTCATTTCCAGAGCTGTGGGGCTGCAGATAAGCCATATGTGCAATTCACGAGCAGGCAACGTAGATTTTTTTCCCAAACTAAGGCTGTAGAGTTCATTATGCTCCTGGTTTTAAAAACATCTAAGCCGATCCTGGTTTTAATTCAGTTTATCCTGCAGAGTATCTACACAACTGCTTTGAGTAATCCTGAGGAGCAACAGTGCTAAGGAATACAAGGAAATAGAAGGAGAAGGATCCTTGTCGCACTCAGTGCTGCTGCCTCCTGGTGATCATGGAATAATTGGGGTTGGAAAGGACCTTTTAAGCTCCAACCCATTCCTCTGGCCCAGCCCATCCAGTCCTGGGTGCATTTGTAGAATCCCGTTGATTGAAAAATTCCCCCACCATTTTTCAAGTGGGAAATGTCACTTTGTAAGGGTGGCCTGTCAGCCCCGGCGTCACCGCCGCCAGTTAACGCTGGCTGCAGCAGCCCTGGTAATGCAATGGTGACAAGTCGTGATTTATGTTCCCGGGAGATCCCAGCCTTGCTAATTGAAATGGATTGGAACTCGTGTTCTCCGTGATAGGCCGGATTTGGAGACTCAGGATACCGGGAAAGGCGTGCAGAACCGGCTGAACTGGGTAGAATTTAAAAATTGGTCTTGCAAAGGTGGTAATCCTCGTCTGTAGTCAGGTATTTCTCTTTAAACGTCATTTTTGGGAACAAATAATGGATGTGCCACATGTGCTGAGCTCCTTTTCCACGGAAATCAAAGCAAATGTAATAATTTGTCCACCTGAATTAGGCACAAAGTGACTAAATAAGTAAGACAGTCTATCAAGCTTGATTATTCCGAATGGAAATTGATTTTATTCAGTTAATTGGTGCTTTGCTTCGCTCGGTCTCTTACGTGTAAATGATTATTCTGATTTGCAATTTTTTAATCTAATTATTGCCATCTCTTTTAAATGATCTTTACTGAGGGTATTCGTATAGAATACATGAGGAATTTTTACAGTCAGATACAGTTTTGTGGGCAGTTATATTAAATTATAGATTATTATAAAATTAGGCATTTATCCCTTAAATTCCCTTGTTATTTCTGGAGGGGGTTGGAAACAAAGCTGGCCTGGTTTTTACGTGTACAATAACCCCAAGAGTGAGTGTGCTGTAAACAGTCCCATGAAAAAATTATGGGGTTTGTGGTGACATTTAATGTTTGTCATGGAGTGTCTTCTAATTTATCATTAGAAAAATGTCTAATGCCTAATTATCATTAGGCTGATTTTTGAGGAATGTTTGCCAGGCGGAGAGGTCCCTTCCTGAGTTTCTCTCTGGGCTGCACCGAACATGTGCGTAAATGTCTCCACAAAGATCTCATTTCCATTTTTCCCCTCTGGAGTGCAGGACATCCTGAGGCTCTGAGGAAGAATTAGAAGGATTCGAAAGCAAGAAAATGAAAACTCAGTGTTTCATTTGTGAAGCATTGTGTGTGGTTTTCTTAGACCTCCTGAATGTTAAAGCAGAACATGGGAGTTGATCGATCTTCTGGAAATTGGATTTGGGGCTTAATGTGTAACTCCAAGATCTTATGGAATGGTTACCCCCAAGGAAGAGGAATTCTGAGCACCCTGGGGTAGTGGAAGGTGTCCCTGCCCATGGCAAGAGTAGAATGGGATGAGCTTTCAGGTCCCTTCCAACCCAAACCATTCTGGGATTCCACGATCTCATCTTGATGCGAGCTTCCCCTGTTGGTTTGGAAAAGGGAGGAGCACTTCTCTTTCCAGTTGTTTTGTAAACACATAATTCAGTGGAACGATTTTGTTGGGAATTCTGCGGCATTGATTGCTTACTCTGATGACATAATGGCGCAATAAAGCCCTAACAAGAACGAGGTCATGGGAGAGCAATTCCAGTTAAAGGATAACCTGGCACCGCCTGGGATGGGTCAGCAGACACAGTCCCTGGCTTTCCTGGAGCCAGAGCTTGAGGAAAAAGAAAATAGCAGCAATCAACCCCTCTGGAAGTGAGAGCAGCTCCTGGTGCCTGGGGTTGCAGCCAGGAAGGAGCCGCCGTGCCGGCTCCCCTGCTCCAGGTAGGGACAAACCAGGCACTGGGGCTGGAGATTCTTCTCATGGAATCCCAGAATGGTTTGGGCTGGAAGGGACCTCAAAGCCCATCCAGTGCCACCCCTGCCATGGCAGGGACACCTCCCACTGTCCCAGGCTGCTCCAAGCCCTGTCCAGCCTGGCCTTGGGCACTGCCAGGGATCCAGGGGCAGCCACAGCTGCTCTGGGGAATCCTTACAGGGACCATCAGTGTGTTGGGGTTTATGGTGCAAAGCAGGAAGAGCAAAAGAAGAGGCAGAGCCAGGGGACAGGGTGACTGTGTCCTCTCATTCCCTTTTTGGTATTTCTGATGGGGTTTTTTATTAAACTTTGAAATTTTGGGGGTAGGTGCTTGCTCTTGATGTCACCAGTGGCTGTGGCGATGCTTTCATGCCTCTCATTTTTAATTCTGTTTGTTTTCTGAATTGGTGGTGCTTATCCTTGCAAATCTGACTTTTATAGCACTGAGAGTCTGGGCCATGACCTGAGCTCCAGGATTCGAAAGCCTGGGGGGAAAACACAAATCCCAGCAATCTCTCTGCTCTCCTCTGGGATGTTTCACTTTTTTTTCTTTTCTTTTTTTTTTTTTTTTCCCCCTGCTTCAGGAGGTTGCAAGGGCTGGGTACAAGTTCAGGCTGCTCTGAAGCAGCTGGTGCATCCTTGGGAAAAGGAAGAGGGCTCCATATCTGTAGCAGGGCCACGTGACACCACGGAGGTTTTGTTGGCCTATTTTCTCAAAGCCCAGGTTTTACTCCTGAGCTGTCAGGTCAGATGAGGATTCAGTTCTGTGGCCAAAATAGAAATTAGCCATGTGTGGTAATCCATTAATCCCTGGAAATAATGCCATTTATTCACGTTTTGGGGAGCTGGGCTGTCCTCGTGGCGCCTCCTTGGACGATCCCGGGAAGAGCTGTCCAGAGGTGTCACAGGCTGTCCTGATTCCTGAGCTGATCCCTCTGGAATTGCATTTACATTCCAGGTGCTTTGCCTCCTTGGACAGAGAGGCTGTGGCTGCCCCATTCCTAGAAGTGTCCAGGGTGAGGTTGGATGGGGCTTGGAGCACCCTGGGATAGTGGGAGGTGTCCTGGAGTAGTAATAAACTACAAAAAAAAAAACCCAGTCCATGGGTTTAAACCTGAAGTGCCTGAGCCATTCAGAAGAGAGTCCTGGAATCACTGAGGTAGGAAAAGCCCTCCCAGCCCATAGAGTCCAAGCTGTGCCTGATCCCCACCCTGTCCCCAGCCCAGAGCTCTGAGTGCCACATCCAGGCCTTCCTTGGGCACCTCCAGGGGTGGGCACTCCAAACCTCCCTGGGCAGCCCCTGCCAAGGCCTGGCCACCCTTTCCATGGGGAAATTCCTGCTGCTGTCCACCCTGAGCCTCCCCTGGCCCAGTTTGAGGTCAGTCCCCTTGTCCCTTTGCTGTTTCCCTGCGAGCAGAGGCCGGCCCGTGCATCCGCAGGCAAGAAAGGCTGGCTGCAGTAGGAGATGAATCCATCAATGCCCTCTGTTCCTGGGTGGGTTTAAAGGCAGGTCCCATTTTTATCTCCACAAGGAGCAGCAGTTGCCCTGCAGCAGAGACGTGTAATAAGAACAGTTTGCCTCTCGCTGGATCTTTTCCTTTCCGCTTTGATCAACGAGAGGCTGCTTTTGTAGCACGTGGTTGTCCTTCCCTGCTCAGCCGTGCTTTTCTCCCTGCCTGTTCTCCCGGGAGAGCTGTTACTGTTTTTTCCTTCTTGTTTTACCAGGCTGTATCATGACACTCCGCCTTTGTGAGAAGGGGAGATGTGGGAAATGCTGCCGTGCCTGCAGCAGTGGCGTTCTGTTGGTTCCAAACGTGACGTTGCTGTGGGCCTGTATGTGAAGGCCAGAAATGGAAATGTAAAGTTCCTGGTGTTTTTATGGGATTGCAGCTCGGTCACCTCCCCATCCACCCCGGTGTGAAGAGAAGGGGCAGGATGAGAGGAAACGGCCTCAAGTTGTGCCAGGGAGGTTTAGATTGGAAGTTAGGGAGAGTTTCTTCATGGAAAGGGTTGAACAGGGCAGTGATGGAGGCCCCATCCCTGGGGGGATTTCAAAGCCACGTGGATGTGACTTGGGGACATGGGGCAGTGGTGGCCGTGGCAGTGCTGGGAATATTCGGATTTGATGATCTTAAAGGTCTTTTCCAACCTCAGCAATTCCATGATTCTCTGCTTGGTTTATGCAGTGCTTGGTCCTGCTGAGCCCAGTCCTTTGCATCCACCCCTGCTGCAGCTCCTGGGTTTCCTTGGAGTTTTCCTGCTCCTCTCTTTAGGAAGTGGAAATGCAAAGGGCTTTGGCCAAAAAGGAGATCTCAGAATTTGCATAATCTTTGTCACTGTTTATTTCTGATAAATTGTGGGGCACCACGGCGTGTTCCAGCCACTCTTTATCACATCCCAGAGAACAGATTCCGGGGGTCTGGCAGGGAATTGGCATCTGGAAAACCCTCCTGACAGGGATTTGGAGAGAAGCACTGATGTTCCTTTCGCTTTCCGCTCTCCTGGAAACCTTCCAGCAACTTCAATTATTCTGTGGGGTTTTTTTAAGGAGCTGGATGTATTTAAAGGATGAGAGAGCGAACTCAACGCTGCCTTGGAAAATCAGCCACTGCCAGAATTGCTTACCCAAAATTCCAGCGGATTTCAGCAGCCTTTGCTGAGGGTGGAAAGCATCCCCGCGTTCAGCACCTCTTCCCTGTTAATTCCACATTTATTCTGGCTTTATTCCACATTTCCAAATCCTCCTCCTTCCTTTCCCTTCCCTTCAGTTTCCATTAAGTGCCGCTGCGTGTCCCGAGCTTTGTAATTATAAATATCACATAATTATGAATTGTTAATTTGGGACATTTATATAATGCTGAGTGTGCAGCAGGCGCAGTTTGCAGTGAGGCGTTAAACACAATTCATGATCTAATCCCGGGAATGGGATTGGGAAAGAATGGGATTGCAGAATCCCAGGAATGGGATTAGATAGTAAGACATTTAGGCTGCTTATATTATAAATAGCAGTAGAAGGAATTGAAGGAGTAAATTAGTAGGAAGCCGGACTGGGGGGAAAAAGATTAAGAAAATAAAGTTTGATGCTAATAATACTTTTTTATTATTCTTTTTTTACTCATTATATTAGAGAGAAAAAAAAAAAATCACTGAGCTTCCAAACTGTTTACCCAAGGAATACCTGTCTGAATTTACTCCTGGGTGTAGGACAAGGCTTTGGAGAGGCTGGGAATAACTAGGAATATTTCGCTTCTGAGTAACAGCTGTGAGAGTGGTGAAAAGGTGGTGTCAAAGTTGTTGTTACGGGAGATTTTTCTGTATTTGAGCTTATCCAGGGATTATTTCTGGTGGATAATCCCACTTTACATGGAAAGGAAGGATTTTTTACTGGTTATTCTAATGACTGCCAGGTTTTTCAGTGCGTTGGTAGGCAGGACGGTGTAATACCCTGTGGAAATTGCCCTGTTAAATTCGATGTATTGCTCTGTAAGAGGGAGCTCTGCTGTGCGGCATTTCCAGGGATACCAATTTAGCAGTGGCTGCAGAGCCACCATCTGGATAAACCCTGCCATTTGTGGAAGGCAGAAAGTAAAGGTTGTGTGGAAATATTTCTGAATCGAGCAGGACTGGCTAATGGCTGAGGTGGCAGCCTCTCCTAGTTAGTCTGTTCATTAGGGGCTGGATAAATACACAACAGATTAGGAACAACAGTTATTTTCCACCTTGATTTTTGAGGGATTGGAGTATTTCTAGACCTGTTTATTTGTCTGCATTTATGAATCATCCTGAATTAAGAGCCAGCACATTCTCATCACAGCTTTCCTGTAACTTTCTTCACACTGGAAATCGTTTTCTGGTCTCACAAACCCCGAAATCCTGTGTTTGGAAAGCAGACTCGGCTGTGGCCCACAGTCCCCCAAGGAATGCACCCATGGAACACTTTATCTGTGGATAGAGGAGTCAGGTGGGATAAGGAGACTCTGGAAAGTGTGTGTTAAAGGCACTTTAAACTTTCTGGTATTGCTGGTTTCCTTGGTGGTAAAAACTTCTCCCCTTTGTTATGCTTTTTCCTATCTCTGGGAATGACTCCCAGGCTCGTTTCCTCAGTGTCCTCACATGCCTTTTTTTATGGTTGGAGCGTTTTTGCCCTGGTTTCTGCTGCTGTCTTTGAGCCACGGCTGAGTGTCGCCATTCTGTTCTTGGATTTCAAATGCCCTTAGTGAATTTTTCGTGTGCACAAGCGCTGTCTTCCTTCTGCATCAAAACTCCGTGATAAGGCAATGGTATAAAACAAGGTTTTAAAAAAATTGATTATAAAGCAAATACTGCTTTTTCTTTTAGCTGTGTCATGCCACGAGGATAAAAAACCCATAATATTGATTTGGCCTGGAAATTTCTCTTTTTCTCTGCTTTCTTCCAGGTCCACGATGGAACATTCCTGCTCGCTGCTGCTGCTCTGTGTTAGTTTTGCCTTTGCACAAGCTCTGCCACCCAATGGAACTGAGCTGCCCAAAACAACCACAACCACCAGTAAGGACGTGATTTGTGGGGTAGGATGGGCACAGAAAGGGACTGCAGTGAGCTTTCCCTGCTGGCGCAGTGCAGGATGTTTTTCCAGGACTCTGGCCCCACTGACGCAGTTCTGATGGTGCCAGGTGCCCTCCGTGCTGGGGCTCCACGGGACTGGGGTTGGGGTTTCACTTTCTCTTTGCCAGGGATGGGAAAAGCACGGGACAGCTTTGGGAGAGGAGCAGGAGCACAGGGTGTCTCCTGTCCGGGCTGCAAGGTCTCCATGCCCCAGGAGCTGCCACTGGGGATTGATGGGATGTGGGCACAGATAATATGAAATCAAATTTCATTAAACAAGATGAATATATTTGAACACCGTGAGGAACCTTGACACGAGTTCTGTGTTTTCTACTGGCGAGGAGGAAGGGGAAATGCAGGTGTCCTGTGGAAGGTCCTGGCAGGTGAAAAATGGGAGAGTGTTGTTCAAAGACCTCAGAACAACCTCCTCCTCACTGGGCCACCACAGCACCTTTCATTCATCCTCATTTTTGTTTGCAGAATTTCTTCCTCTTCAAACTCTCCCGCAACCACATCCTAACATGTGACAGTCCTGGGGAGGGGCTCGTTCAAGGGAAATGGGGTTTTATGAGGAAACGCCCAGGACCAGGCTGGACAGGGCTTGGAGCAGCCTGGGACAGTGGAAGGTGTCCCTGCCATGGCAGGGGTGGATCGGGATAATCTCTGAGGTCCCTTCTGACCAAAGCAGGGAGATGAAGCTGCTGCTGTCCCATATAAACAGGTCCTGATAAGTGTTCAGGGACTGCTGTTGACACGCAGTGTTTTATAGAAGGCTGGTCTTGTGCTTTATTTGCTTTTAATCTGCCTGCGAACTTTGCACCCCCGTGGAAGGAGAGCCAAGCAGGAATCCAACGCCAGGCTTGGCTCGTGGCCCCTGGGATTGTTTTGGTTCTTGGTTGTAGTAATTTAAATGGAAAGAGGGAAGATTTAGATGGAATATTGGGATGAAATTGAGGGTACTGAGGCCGTGGCACAGGGTGCTCAGAGCAGCTGTGGCTGCCCCTGGATCCCTGGAAGTGCCCAAGGCCAGGCTGGACAGGGCTGGGAGCAGCCTGGGGCAGTGGGAGGTGTCCCTGCCATGGCAGGGGTGGGACAGGATCATCTCTGAGGCTCTTTCCCACCCCAACCTGTCTTTGATTCGATGCTAATTCAAGTGTGAGGCATTTGCCTTCTCCAGAATCCGAGGGCAGGGTGGGTGCAGCTCTTCCTGGGCACTCCCAGAGCTCGGGAGGGGAAGTGGAGGTTGGGGGGGAGAGGGCCTCAGCATCCGTGGTGCCAATCTGAGCGTGGCTGTGCTTTGTGCTTTCAAAGGAACCAGATTATTCATGGAAATGCAGCTTTAGCCAAGTGTAAATTTGCTAATTAATTGGTTTGCTGAAACACTGTTGGCCCCTGCTTCTTGCCTGGCACCTGGAGCAGCAGAAAAACAAGTTCCTAATATTGGTCTGAATATGTGAGAATGTGGGAATTGAGAAAGGGAAGTACCTCGTTGGTTTTATCACTTCCCAGAATTTTAGTAACGTGAGTACAAAGGGACTTTTGCCATCAGTGTTGTTCATCTTCCAAGCTTAATTCGAAATTGTGTTGAATTTAGGTCTGATCATACGGATAAGAGTAATCTAACCATCCCTATTTTAATTAAATCTTAATTTCAGTGATACGATTCAGAAATGATTCGTGTGGCTAAAGCATTTCTCCTAAATATCAAAGCCTTCCTGACTTTGCAGCGGGGAAGAGTTTTGTCTGCCAGACAAAGTAGGTGCACACTGAAAAGACATTGCTGCAGAGAGAGTTCCAGGATAATAGGATCATCTAATAAATCCGATAGCCGTTGAACTAATACGGTATTTTTAAATACAAAAATAAAGATTTTTGATTGAAGCATAAAAACCCCTCAATTTGACAGACTACAGAAAGAACAAAAATATCCTAAAAAAAAAATCCAGCTCTCCTTTTGCATGCTAATTTGATGAGTGATCCCAAAAGAGAAGAGGCTTTTGATTCTGGAAGGAAGAGGTAGAAATGATTTCATGTCATTATTTGAGCCGGCTCGATTTTTTCAAAGATTTGCTGAATTACAAAGTCAGCTTTATCCTTATTTAAAACGTGGTTACCTTGTCTGGTTGATTTTTAGCACCGCTGCCATTTTACTTCCTACAAGAGCACCATGAAATTGCTGCCTTGAAATTTCCCTTTCAGAAAATGATAATATTCTGGGGTTTATGCACTGCCACTTACTGGAAAGTCGCCCTGATATTTACTCAAAATGTTCAACTGTATTAAATCAATATAAACCATCAAACCACAGAGCGGTTTGAGTTGGAAGGGACCATCTAGTTTTGACTTCCAAGCCAATATTTATTAGGAGTTGCATAAATAAATGTATATTTCCGGTAGCTACAACTTGCTACACGCTGTTTATTCATGGTCTCATCCATGACATGCACATAACTCCTGGTAATTCAAATATTTGTGAGTTCTCCAGCGTTAATCAGGGTCAGGATTGTTTTACTTCCTCTTGTAGTTTTACTTGTTGAGCAGCTGCAATGCGAAAGCAGCCTGGGAGCTGCAGTTGTAAACCTTTAAATACCTCTCCAAATGTTTACATTCCACTGCTACTTACTCCATGCGTGTGCTTGGGGTTTGCACTTTTGAATCCTTGCAATTCCTTTGCACCGCTGAAGTTGGAACATTCACAGGGAAGGAATTTATCAGAGGAGTTGCAGGTTAAAAAGCAGGAAATGGGGCAGCTTTGGGAGCCCTGTTTAGTGCTGGTTTAGCTTCCCCAGGTCAGTGGGAGTCTGAAAATCAGATGATTTCTCTCTCTGCCCCGCTCTGGAGAGACCCCAGCCAGGAAACCGTGTCCAGCTCTGGGGTCCCAGCCCAGGAAGGAGCTGGAGCTGCTGGGGAGAGTCCAGAGGAGGCACCAAAATGTTTGATGGGATGGAGCAGCTCTGCTGGGAGAGATGGGATTGTTCAGCCCGGGGAGAGGGGGTTTGGGGTGACCTCACTGTGACCTTCTAATGCCTAAAGGGGCTCCAGGAGAGCTGGAGAGGGACTGGGGACAAGGCATGGAGGGACAGGACACAGGGAATGGCTTTAAGCTGAAAAAGTGTAGATTTAGATGGTATCTTGGGAAGGAATTGTTCCCTGGGAGGGTGGGCAGGCCCTGGCCCAGGGTGCCCAGAGCAGCTGTGGCTGCCCCTGGATCCCTGGCAGTGCCCAAGGCCAGGCTGGACAGGGCTGGGAGCAACCTGGGACAGTGGGAGGTGTCCCTGCCATGGCAGGGGTGGCTCTGGATGGGCTTAAAGTCCCTCCCAACCCAAACCATTCTGGGATTCTGTGACAGCCAGAAGGGAGCCAGAGGTGGGACTTCCTTGCTCGTGGTGGTTGCTGCATGGAAAAAATGAGGCAGCATCAGAAAATTGAGTTAGGAAGAGGGAACCTGGCTCATTCTACTTGGTGTTTAAATGGCGGAGGGATGCTCTGCTGGTAGATACTCAATTCCAAGAATGACTTTGAAAAGCAGAACCTCAGCAATGGCTGCTTTCGGGCTGGGGGTTGGACTGGGTGACATTTAAAGGTCCCTCCAGCCCAGACTGCTCAGGGATTCCGTGCCCGCAGTGCCAGGTGGGCTGAGCTGCCTTTGGCTGAGTGGGATTCAGCTCTGAGATGTTCAGCTTGCATTCAGTGCTGCCTGCCTCCTGTTCTCTGCTGCCTGTGGGTGCACGTTTCCCTCCCCTACCTGTCTTTTTTCCTTTGCCCTGCCTTTATTTAATATTTTTTTCTCTGATTTGGGTTTGTGCTTCACGTGTGCCAAACAGATCTCCTGGTTATCAGCTGCCCATCAGCTGCTTCCTTCCCGCAGCCAAGGCATGGCAGGGTTGGGGTTTTCTCTTCCAAAAATAGCCTGAGAGGCTTGAGTGTGGATTTTGTCATATCCCCTGTTGTGATATCTCTGTTTTTTGAAAAGAAGATCAGAGCTGTGCCTAAATAGGGTTGGTTGTTGTGGGATCTCTCCTGTGCTCAGATAAACAAGATTTTGTTCCGTGTCAGTCGCCAGAATAATTTCAGGGTTAGGGTAAACCTTGCCCTGCCAGCTTGATTTTGTGGAGGGAGACAAAGTGTTGCAATCGCACTTTAATTCATGGGCCATTTCGCCCAAAAATCGAACTGATCCAAGGATGGAGAACATCAAAGTTTGGAAAGGAGGATCCCAGGGCAGCTACTGATGGGCACACACTGCTGTTAATTCCCTTTTTCCTTGGGGATGGCTTTGTGTTTGACACCTCTGCAAAGTGGGAACGTCCCAAGCCTGCAGGAGTTGGTGCGGCACTTCCAGAAGGAGCCCTGGGCCAGCCGCACCAGGAAGGGAGCCAGGCAGAGGCCCTGAGTCAGCCTTGGTGGGTGCCCGGGGAAGCACCAGGGGCTGTCAGCACCCTCTGGTGCCAGTCCCCCTCTCCCGTGAATATTAAAGTCATTATTTCATTATATCTCTAAAAAATACCCTTGGGCTGATCTTTGGCTGGCTGTGGACAGAAATCCCTGCACGGCTGGGCCCCGGCTCATGGAGTGGGAGCTGAGGAAAGGTTTCCCTGCTTTGGAGGATTTGCCTCTCCTGCATCCATTTACTCCCATCTTTCAGTCATCCCTTTTTTGAAGCAGTAGTGATTAAAAAATTATTCCAGGTCTTTATTTCAGTCTCCCCTTAAAACCCCCCATGGTCCAGAGACAGCTGTGTTGGCCAGAGACCTTCCAGCCTCTGAGTCTGCAATGGCCTGAGCTCAGTTTTAACTTGCTCATGCAGATTTTGGGCTACATTTATAAATTTACTGATATCAAAGCAAAATACAGGTTAAAAAACAAAACCAAACTGTGCCTCACTCACAGGCTCTGCAAGGGTGAAGCCACTGGAAAGCGACTGCAGGGATTTGGGAGCAGATGTGCCAAAGTCCTAAGAAGAAGGGATTTTTTGGGGGGTTTTGACCTAATTTCCTTTGCAATGGTAGGAGGAGAGGTGAGATCTTGGGGCAGAGAATTGCTCTGTCCTTGACTGGAGAGATGGGGGCCCTAATGTGGCAGAAAGTTCAGCTTCTCTTTTTCCAGCTTGGGCTGAGCTTTCAGAGTTAGTCCACGAATCACTTCTCCAAAGATACCCCAGAAATGGTGCAGCAGTTCTGTGAAAGGAAGGGATGGCTGATTTTTTTTTTATTGTGGTATTGTCTGAGGGGAATTTTTACTCCCTTGTGACGCAGACTTGTTGTTCTCCCCCCCTCATGTCACGGGTCTCGTCACAGAGCCAGAGAGAACCAACACAAAGCCCTAAATCCTGCAGGATTCCGACATCCTGACATTTCTGAGCTCCAAAGTGGGCTGAAGTGGCTCCATTTTGTCTGTGAGGGACAAAAATAGGGATTTTTTTGTGTTTGTTTCCCTGTCAGCCCTCGGGCTCCAGACGGAGTTGCAAAACACCGCACAGAAAGTGTTCGGTGGTGATTCATCTTCATCCAGACACTCCTTGCAAGAGTGATTTCCTGAAACCCTGCCAAGTCATGGCTCCTGATTACAATTTTGTCATGCCTGTCACTTTTATCTTTATACACCACTTAAATGTCATCTCTCACGCGTTTTATTGCCTCCCCTGTCTTTGGATTACGATGTTGACTTACGATGCCTTCTTTCCCTGGGTGTCCCGAGCTCACCTGTGCCTCTAAAGGAATTTTTTCTCGTGCCCTCGTACCCTGGTTGAGCACCCAGAGAGTTTCCAGCTGCTCCCAAGCCCCAAACGGTTTTGGAGCCATCAGTTCTGGGGAGTTGGTTGATCCATGTGACTCCTTTGGGAATTATTGCAGGTGTTACCTACTCGGAAATATTTTATTGAATCCCAGAATGGTTTGGGATGGAAAAGCCTTAAATCACCTCCAGTTCCACCCCTGCCATGGGCAGGGACATTTCCACTGCCCCAGGCTGCTCCAGGCCCTGTCCAGCCTGGCCTCGGACGCTGCCAGGGTTGGGCACGCTGTGCCAGGGCCTCTGCATGCTCGCAGCCAAAAATTCCTTCCCAATATCCCACCTAACCCTTCCATCTGTCAGCTCTCAAAGACCGCTGTAGGAATGGTAAACAACCTCGTTAGAAGAGGCTAAATGTAGTGTAAAAGGGGGGAAAAAATTCTAAAATACAAGCAGGAACAGAAATGGCCTTAATTTTGGAAGAGTGGTTGTAGGGTTGTGTTTGGCTCGCTGAAGGTTCAGGCTGGGAGTCTGGCTTCCTTAAATAAAACATGTTGGGTATTTAATGATTTTAATCTGTTCTATATTGAATTATTCAGTAGAACTAAAAGGTTACAGAAGCATAATGACAGTGGAAGGTAAAGAGACACATCCATGAAAAACACTGTGAACAGAAGGGTGAGACTCAGAGTTTGTACCAGATAGGACAAAGATGTTCTTTAATCTCCATTCTGAGAGAAATGTCATTATTCCTGCTTGTTCTTGTATTTGTATAGAATATAAGTGAATCAAATCTCTGTGAAAGGTGGCATTTTTGGGTGGTTTCTGTCTGGTTGAGAAGCAGCTGATGTGCATAAGGGCACTGCAGCAAACCTTTTAATGGGCTTAAAATTCAGTTTAATACCCGTTCAGCTTCCTCTGGTGAATTCAACAGGTGAATCGTTTGCTTAACCAGCCATTCCAAAAAATATCCTTGATTTTCTCAGCAGCAGTAGTTTGGTTATGGTTGTGAAACGGGGGAAAAAACAGAGAAAAAAAAAAAAAAAAGGTTGAACTTTCAATTGGAGCTTTGCCTGTGTCAGGTAATTTTGATGCTTTTAGTAAGCAGAGGTAGAATGTTTGATGCACCAAGCGGAGTTTTTGTCCCAGATAGAGAAATCCGTGTCTGATGTGCCACGTTCCTTGCGTTCCATCCCCAGACTCCACCGAGGAGAACAACTTGCACAAGGAGCTGCTGACCTCCCTGCTGATCCTGGTGCTGGTGGTGATCATCTTCGTGGTGCTGGTGGCGTATTTTTTCAGGTGAGTGTTTGTGGGGCCGTGCAGTGGCTCAGCCCCGTCCTTCGTGACCTCCCACGGAAGCAAAAAGGGGCGGCAGAGCCTCGGGGCGGCACAGCCGGGGCCGGGCCCGCCCTGCTCTCGCTGCCAGCATGAACAGAAAGAGCTTCTCCAGAATTACATGGTGGGGGGAAGAGGGCTGGCGGGGGGAAATGCTGGGTTCCCCCTGCCAGAACCGCCAGGTTCACGTGGTGTCTCTGTTCCAGGTTCAGGAGACACAGGAAAGCTGTGGTGAACTCCGGCGACAAAAAGATGCCAAACGGGATCTTGGAAGAGCAAGGTACGGAGAGATTTGCTTTCCCGTTGCCAGCTTTGTTTGTGTGTCTCCAATTCAGAATTACTCACTCAGGTTTGCTTTCATTTATAAATAGAAGCGATGGGGTTGTTATTAAGGAGAAAATAGCTTTAAAAAATGCAATCGCAAATGGTTTGGGTCGGAAGGAACCTTAAAGCTCATCCAGTTCCAACCCTCGTGCTATGGGCAGGGGCACTTTCCAACACTTGGTTGTCCCATCCAAGCTGGAATAGAGATCCATATTTAGAAATCCATATTAAAGTAGTCTGTATAAAACCTTAACTTTCGGTTTCTGCTTTTAAAGAAGTTTCGCTTTTAAGTTGTGATGCAGCAAATGTTTCTGTGTAAAACTTGCCTGGGCTCTTTGGAGATGTTTTTTCAGGATGCCAGCAGAGATCCAAGTTTCTGACACCATGGTCTTTCTATTTAGAGAAAGAATTCCAGCATTTCTTCTCAGAATGGGGGGAAAAGACCTTAAATCTTTATGAATACACTGGGTGGTTTCTGAACGTGAGGCAGGGGGCTGAGATGGGGCAGTTTTAAGCCAGAGGCACTGAAATCAAACACTGTGAGGAGTTAAAAGTGTTTCCCGCTGGTTTTAGCTGTGCTGGGTTTGTTTCTGGCCGCGGGAGCCCTGGGCCAGCTCCTCTGTGGGGCCCAGCTCAAACCCCACAGGCCTGGAGGGGCTGTGCAAGTTGTGTCAGCCACAACCCCGAGAAAAATGGTGAGGTTAACTCAATCTGTGGTTTGTGCCAGTTCCACTTGGCTCTGTGTGAGGTGATGAGCGAGTTAAAGAGGGTGGCAGGCAGAGGGAAAGTCAAAACCCTAAAAATACCCCTCAGCTTCCTGCTGGGCCGCTGCTTGTGCACAGGGGCAGCAGCAGCAGCTCCTCCTGGGGCAGTTACTGTTGGCTGCCAAGTTAAAGATAAATTTTTATCATTATTATTATTATTATTATTATTATTTTTATTATTATTTTTATTTTTATTATTATTTCCCCTTGAAATGAAATAATCTCGCAGCATCTCTGTGGCGATAGGTGCCAAAAGCTGCCCCTGCAGTGCCTGTCCTGTCGGCAGAAAGAACCTTCTCCTTTTCTGAATAAAACTTGGTCACATTTTAATCCAGTGTAGATACAGAAATCATTCATTTCCCCAATACCTGGCCTATGGTTTGATATTTTATTTCCTTTAAAGCTGCTTCATCACCCAGTGAAGTCTCGCGTGAGAAGTTGGGCATTTTGCAGCATAAAGATCAATTTGTAGTTGGAAATACCTTGCTCTGGGTATCCCTTTAACACATACTGCCCTTGTCCTGACAGAACAGCAACGGGTCATGCTGCTCAGCAGGTCTCCCTCGGGCCCAAAGAAGTATTTCCCTATCCCAGTGGAAAATCTGGAGGAGGAAATACGGATACGCTCGGCAGACGAAGGGAAGCTCTTCAGGGAGGAGTTTAATGTAAGTTTTCACACGTGGATGGCCAAAACCGGGGGGAACACCGGAATAGCTGCAAGGATTAATGATTCCTGTGTTTGGTGCACGATTGGTACCGTTCCTGCAGGCTCTGTCGTGTGTGGGGACCCTTGATCTGGATAAAATCTGCACTGTCCACTGCTTTATGATGCTAAGTTGTGTTATACAGACTGTTTGCCTCTTGCTAACATTTAGAGCAGATCTTTAGCGTTTGCCTGAAAGCTGGAGGGGAGGAAAATTGAATGTGAATCTCTTTAGCGTTGATTTCCTTGATGGTGGTGCGGGCTTTGGGGCATTTGGGTGTTTTACCTCCATGGGAAGTACTCAGAGGAGAACACACAGTGTGGCCTTAATATTGCCCTGGTGGGGTTTGACTTCTTTTTTCCAGCTAATTTGACTTTTTGTTATCATCCCACCACTTCCCTCTTGGCAGCTCCTGTGCCCTAGCTCAGAGTTTCTATGAAGTATCTCAGCTGTCAGGGTTTTCCTGTCGAGCATGGCCTTGCTCAGTATTTTGTGCCCAGAGCCCGAGCGTGGTCCTAGGGCTGAGCTGCACCTGGAGCCTGTGGGGAGCTGCTGCAGGGCCAGCTCCTGTGGAGAAATCCACCAAAAGATCCAGGTCCAAGCCTGCACCACCACTTGGGGCCTTTTCCAGACTTTCCATGACTCCTTTTCACTTCCCTCCGCAGCAGACGCGGAGCAGGAGCTGAAATGTCAAGCGTGGATTTGCGAGAGCCAAAGCACGTGTTGATTAGGCAGGCTGTTGAGTTCCCTTCTTAATTGGGAGCATATTTATAGCTGCAATTTGCCTGATGATTTATTTAAGCCACAGAGTTTTGCCTCGTCAGAGAAGGGAGCGGTGTGGAATTCCTTGGTGAAGCTGACAAAATGCATGTGAGAACCAGCGTGACAAGGTGTGCGCTGGTGAATTTGGGCTCTCCTGATTAATTTGCTCTGAGGTTCAGAGCGGAACAAACCATGCTAAGAATTTATAAACTCCTCTTTGCTCAGAGAATCTTCTGCCCCGTGCTGTGAGTGTTGGGATTCTGTCCCCCCCACCCAAAAACCTGGGGTCTGATGCCCAAAAATGAGCAGTGATGGGGTTGGGGGCAGATGAATTCTTGATGCTTGCCGTGATTTTTTTTTTTTTTTCCTGTGGCTGCTTGTGTGGATGGATGAGCTGCTTGCTGAAGGCTGAGAGGGGAAGGAAGGTGGAGAGGCAGCTGGAAATCAGCGTGATTGATGGTGCAGCATACAGCTGACACAGAGATGTTTGTTATGCAGAGCTGGCAGGAAAAAGGGGCTGATAAATGCAGAGGGGGCTGAGGTGCTGAGGTGAGGTGATTCCTGTGTCTGCCCCATGGTGCCAGAGCTGCCAAATCCTGCGGGATCTGGATGTGTCCAAAGCTTTCCACGTGGCACAGGCCATGGGGTGGGAGCTGCTGAGCCCTGCTGGACCCTGAGTGGCACAGGGTGCCCAGAGCAGCTGTGGCTGCCCCTGGATCCCTGGCACTGCCCAAGGCCAGACTGGACAGAGCTTGGAGCAGCCTGGGGAAGGTGTCCCTGCCCATGGTGGGACTGGATGGGCTTTAAAAGATCCTTCCAACCCAAACAATTCCATGATTCCCTGGTTCTGTGCCTCAGCCCTGCCCTGGGGATGCTCCAGGGGTCTCTGCCCACAGCAGTGTTCGCTCCACATGGCCTGATCCAACATGTTGGGGCCAGGCATCTCTGGGAATGCAGATACAGGAGCTCCAGGGGCAATTTGGGACAGATTTAGGCTGAAAATGGTGAGCCCCGTGAGCCAGCGCTGTCCAGGCACGTGCACCAGCATAAGAAGTTTGGTCCCAAGTGATTTTTGTGGTAAAAAGAAACCAGACACTGAGAGATAAAGACACCCAGCAGTGTGCCTTCATTTTGGAGGACAGTTCTCGATTTCCGAGGACAGTTCTCTCAGATTGATGTGCCTGATGGTGTTCTCCAGTACCTTTGGTTTTGTCCTTACAGCCTGAATTGCCCTTAAGGGGTCCGTGGCACTCCTTGAACACTCAGCAGAATAGCAGAGCCTCCTGCATTTTTTGTTATGTGATTCCTTTGTGAGCACTGGGCACTGGAAGAGTGTGTTCTTTCTTCAGAGGGAAAGAAGAAAACAACTTTAAAAAAAAAACCGTACTCCTTTCTGTAAGGCCCCCACCTCTGTTGACCATGTCTAATGGAAGCTGGATGTTGGAAGTTTGGGATTATTGCCTTGATTTTCAGATTAATGACTGAAAAGCTTCCCGTAAGAGTTTTCTTTTGAAATTTTAATTCTGGCTCGATTAAGGTGTCCCTGTGGCTCAGTCAGTGCTAGAAGAGGAGGGAATGTGCTGGTCCTGAGTGGGTTGAGCCTCTCAAAGCTTTGGTGGGGTTTTAGGGCTCCTGGCAGGCGGGGACAGGTCAGAGCGTGGTGGCAGCAGATGACCCGGTGCCAGCAGGACTCATCAGCTCCTCGTGCTTGGGGGTGATGGGGAGGATGTGATGAGGAGCATCCTGGATGAATCACATCCTCCCCGGGGGGTGGAGCAGGGAGCTGGGCTCTGCCTTTGCTCTGGGGCACTAGGGGCTTCCTGGGAAGATGCCAAAGCCTTGCAAGGGTCAGGAGCAGGGGATGGAGGGGTGATTTTGCCAAAAGTAATTACTTTGCATGCATTTTTCACATGAAAATGCAGAACTTCTCTGACGGTTTATTGAGAGTTTGGTGCCTGACTTTTCAGTTTGAAGAAATAATGTTTAAAGAGATAATGATTTCATAGAATCCCAGAATGGGTTGGGTTGGAAGGAGCTTAAAGATCCTCCAGTCCCAACCCCTGCCATGGGAAAGGACACCTTCCACTATTGCTTTCCACACGAAAACTTTGCCTCTGTGTTTCATAAATCACAAATGGATTTTAATCGGCAAAATGGGCTGATAAAAAGCTGTGGGTTTCATTCAAATTAGGAATTAAGCAGTCTGCTGAAAGCAGCTTTCCTTCTCCAACCCTCTTAATAACCTCCTTTCTGTTACATTCACAGCTCTAAGTGCCACGAAAGCCCCAACAAACCAAAGCCACACATGCACGGTGCTGTTTCCTCTGTGGTGCAGGCTCAGAGCTCCCCGTGCCCCCCTCTCCTCCTGTGTCACCACTGCTGTTTTCAGGGGGAATTCCAGCCCCGCTCTCTGCCAGCCAAGCAGGGCTGGGTGTCGAAGCTGTGCCCTCCCTGACCGTGTTTTCCCTTGCCCTGTGTGACTCAGACTGGGCAGTACAAGGTACAAGAGTGGGAGAAGGTGCCTGTGCCTTCCCAAACCGCTGGGATTTTACCTCAGTGGGATCCACCCTGCTGACACTGGGGCTTTTGGAGTTCAGTTAAAGGAACGTCATGAAATCCCTTTCTGCTTTGCTCCGTTTGCAGCGTAGAGAGGCTCCACCTTAGGCATCTCCTTGCTTTTCATCCTCACCCTCTTGTTTTTCCCTTTCATCTGAAATTGCTCTCCACGACTGTTTGTTTTTTAATCCAGACTAAATTCATCTCGCAGAACTCAACTCCAGCTCGCACCGCGTACAAAACCCGCCGTGTATTTTTCCTTCCCCGTTTTCTGTCACAATCAGGCCCTCACCTGCAGAGCCGAGCAGGATGTTTGATTCTGAAGGTCCCTGGCAGTGAGGAGCTGAGGATCCAGCCCTGCTTCTCTGCCTGAGCCCACGGTGGTTGCTATAAGGAGCTGTGGAGCGCGGCACTGGCACGGCTGGGCCGCGGCGCTCTGAGTCACGGCGGCAGATGGCAGCTCCAGGCAGCAGCTCAGAGTTTAACAATTTGCTAAATAACTGTGATCTCTGAGGGGAAAAAAATGACTTCTCTTTCCCCAACTGCTGAACTTGTTTTCTGTGGTGAAATCTGCCAGAGTGTAGTTGCTATAATAGAGTGGTGAAAGCTGCTGGGGGGAAACAAAGTTGAAATATGTTTAGTTGTGTTGGATGCAAATTTTCCCTAGGCCATGTGCAGTGAAAATTATTTGTTTTCTACCACATTGACTCTATATATATATATTTTTTTTCAGTCGTTAACATCTGGGTATGTGCAGGGAACGTTTGAAATGGCAAATAAGGAAGAAAACAGGGAGAAGAACAGATACCCCAACATCCTGCCATGTAAGCCATTCCCTTTGCCTTTGAATCACACAGTTAATTTTGGCACTGCGCAGGCTGCTGGCAGTGGCCATTTGCTGGAAATACTCAGGTAGTAACAATTTCACTGGTCAGAAATGGTCTGCACGTGTTGTCAGTGGTCTGGGAACTCTGTGCTTTTCCAGGCCTCCTGCTTGCAAGGCAATACCACATTTCACATTGATTAACTTGCCAATGTGCTTGGTTTTTTTTTTTTTCAGATGATCATTCCAGAGTGATTTTGACCCAAATTGATGGAGTCCCACCCTCAGACTACATCAATGCATCGTATATAGATGTGAGTTGAGAGTTGCCCAGAGCTGGCCAAACTTTGGGAATTAAAGCAGTAATTCTCTGCTAGCACACGTTGGCCTTTCATCTTTTAACTTCTGTGGTATTTATTTCCACAGGGTTATAAAGAAAAGAATAAATTTATAGCAGCACAAGGTAATTTGTTCTCATTTCTCTCTTCTCTGCAGCTCCAAGCTGAATGCATTTAACTTTAGATGTGTTTTAAAGGTTATTTTCAGCTGCAGGTGCTGGTCAAGAGTGAGGCTGGATTTAGAAATATAACTTGAAAATAACTTGAAGTATTTGTGAGGTGACCAGCTGCCTCTAGACCGGTAGATTCTGCTCTGAGGAGAGGCTCAGTTTCCCCCTCCAGACCCTCATTGCTTCTCAAAATTGACGTCTCCTGATAATCCATTCCAAGTTTATTGTGGTCACAGGCAGCCCTGGACCTTGGCATGGAGAAGAGCTGCAAAGTAGGAATTCTAAACGTTGCTCCTGCCACAGTTAAAAGATTAAATAATATTTAAGGATGAATACGTTAGAGAATCTTCCAGTGCCTGAAGGGGCACCAGGAGAGCTGGAGAGGGACCTGGGACAAGGGATGGAGGGACAGCACACAGGGAATGGCTTTAAACTGAAAGTGGGTGAATTTAGATGGGATTGTGGGAAGGAATTCCTGGCTGTGAGGGTGGGCAGGCCCTGGCCCAGGGTGCCCAGAGAAGCTGTGGCTGCCCCTGGATCCCTGGCAGTGCCCAAGGCCAGGCTGGACAGGGCTGGGAGCAGCCTGGGGCAGTGGGAGGTGTCCCTGCCAGGGCAGGGGGTGGAAAGTAAATGATCTTTAAGGTCCTTTCCATCTCAGACCATTCTGGGATTCTGTGACTGATGTTTCAAGAGAGGAGATTTCTGCTAAAAACGTAGCTTTGGGTGCACATGATTGCGTACAAGAAAATACGAGGGCTTTATTTAATAACTAAATGTATTTATTTGGTGCATTCCAAATGCGTGCAGGCTGTAGCAGGCACAGCTCGGGGTGGGTGCCCAGGGCAGGGGTTGGGGCTGGTCTGGAATCTGCTGCTCTCCATCCTGAGCACTGCCCTGTTCTGTCTGCAGGACCCAAGCAGGAAACAGTCAATGACTTCTGGAGGATGATCTGGGAGCAGAAATCAGCCATTATTGTCATGTTAACCAACCTGAAAGAAAGAAAAGAGGTAAAGAGCTCTCACTCTGTGCTGGGATGGCCCCGTGTGCTCCAAAAGCAGTCGTGGCTGCTCGGGATCTGGCCAGGTGCATTTCTGACCACTTCCTGCCCTGGCCCCTGGCGGCACAGCTGACTTCCTGCTCAGAAATGCAGTTTGCAGTTCTAAAATACCCGTTTAGATCAGTTGATCTCAGGGAGGAAATTCTGATAGCCACTGGTGTCCTGCATAGCCCAGAGCCAAAGGAAAGCTCCCACGGTTTTATCCCAGTGTAAGGCTGCCCTTGTGGATGTGATTGATTAGGAATGAAGATAAAAACTCGATTCATTTCCCCAAGTATTAGGTTTCAAAATGCACGATTTGTCAATTAAACAATGAGAAATCAAAGCTGCTTTGTTGTGAGGGTGCTGCTGTTCCTGCCCCGCTCCTCCCCTGAGGACAGGCATTCCTTGTTTGCCTCTGTGTGGAGCCTCCTGGGCTTTATCTTCCTGCACTTTCACCGCTGCTTGCTGAAGCTCAAACACCAAAGCCAGCCCGGAAGGGCCCATTCCCAGTGTGAGCAGCCAGAACTGTTAAATCTGGATGTTCCTGATGGTTCCCAGTTTGAATTTCTCACTGGCTGCAGCCGAAGCTTAAAAACAGTGAAAACCTCACCGTCCCCACAGTTGGAAAGCTGCCAAACTGAAACAGTGAGGCTGGTGAGGTTAAAAAACAACTTCGAAGCAGTTCTCACCTTCTCTGCATCAATCTAAGAAGCAGAGGCAGGGTGCTAAAGCTGCTCTGTGCCCGGTGAGAAGCTCTGCACGTTCCCAGCCGTACTCACGCTCCCCGTTTTCAGATAACCCCACGAGCGCCCAGCGGTGGAATCAGACTCGGGGCTGTAAAATTCCCTGTGTTTTTTGTGCAGGAAAAATGTTACCAGTACTGGCCTGACCAGGGCTGCTGGACCTACGGGAATATCCGCGTGTCCGTGGAGGATTGCATCGTGCTGGTGGACTACACCATCCGCAAGTTCTGCGTCCAGTCGGTGAGCACAGAGCAGCTCCTGGGCTTTGCGTTGCCACCTTTAGGGGCAATGGATAAAATCTCAATTATTTGCTCAGGAGAGGTTCAGGCAGTCAGTTTGCAAATGGAGAAAGGCGTGGTGCCTCTCCAAGGCAGGGAAGCAGGGTGTGCCCACGTAAACTTCACTGGGATCCATGGATTGCAAGAGGTTCTGGATTTCTGTCACCAAGGGCCACAGCAAGTGATGCCTTGTGACAGCCGGGGGCGAGCACAGGAGCAGGGGTTTGATCTTTTGGGGGCAAAAACGGCACAGATAAAAAAGGGAGTGAATTTGGCGATGCTTGGCTGTTGGGAAATGTCTGTCTTCCTCTTTGCAATCCTATCCTGGGATTACTCCACAGCAAAGCTGCATTAATAATCGGATATTTTCACTTAGTGTTTGTATTTTAGACACACTGTAAACTCCAGATCCTTGAGTCAGGCTCGGAGTGTGGCAGGGAATGAAGCCATAAATAACCACGGCAGTTTGTTCATTAATCTTTGCATGAGAAATGAGCTGTCAGCCTCTGAGTCTGGGTGTTCCTGCAGCTCCACGATGGGTGCAAAGCTCCGAGGCTCGTCACACAGCTCCACTTCACCAGCTGGCCAGATTTCGGGGTGCCTTTCACGCCTATTGGGATGCTGAAATTCCTGAAAAAAGTCAAAACATTGAATCCTGCCCATGCTGGACCAATCGTGGTTCACTGTAGGTATGTGTCGTGCTGCTCAAGGCATTCTTGTAGCTTGCTCTGGAGTTATTTATATATATTTTTATATATTTATATTTGTATTTTATTTATTACTGTATATATTTATATAACTAAAATAAATATATTTTTATATTATAAATAGAAAGTATGTAATAATATATATAATCTATTATATGTTATATATTATCTATTATGTTATATATTACATAATATATTATACATTATCTGTTATAGATAATATATTATGTATTATGTATTAGATATGAGAAAATAAATATATATTTCTAAATATATATTTATACTTAGATGTATTTCCTCCCATATTTATAGTAAATATAATATGCTGAGGTTTTGAGAGCCCAGAGTAAAAACAATTTCCAAAGCTCTGTCGTTGCTCTCAGTTCAATACTCGAGCAGAAGTTGTTTTGTTGTTTGGGGATTTTTTATGAGTGATATCCATTGTTTGGGATAAATCTGTTCTTTGTCAGAAAAACAGACTCCTGGTAGAAATTTCTGACCTTTGCCGCTCAGTGCCGCTCTGGGAATCCTTCCCCCACTTCTCCCACAGCGCAGTTGCAGTTTGTGATGGAAATTAGCCATGAAATGCCTAAAAAGTTTGAAAGAAAGACTTGCATTCAAGAGACTTAAATGCTGCAATTTTAAAAATGTGCTTCATAGCAATCCAGAACAAATTCCCGCTCGTTGGTCACTCACAGAGGCACATCCTGCTGTCAAAGGCCGGTGCTAAACTGTTGCAATCTCGGCTTAATGAAAACAAAACCAAACTCTGAAACAGTTTGAAGAGAATAATTGCAACCTCTATAGCAACTGTAAGCTCACAAGTGAGCAAGAGGAGCCTTTTCAGGAGCAATTATCATCGCAAGGTTGGAATAAAAAGAACACAAGAGCAGAATAAAAAGGAAAGAAGAGCAGCTTTGTCTGTCTGGGTCTCGTTTTCAAGGAAAAAAAACCGCTGTAAATTCCTGTATTTGTCTCTTTCCTTTCCTTGCTAGAAATGCTCCCTGGAAATGTGTGCTAGTGAAAAACAGGCTGTTTGTCCTGACCAAGGCAGATTTGTTGTTCCATTTCCATCCAGCTCTTGCCTTGCTGGGATTCACCTTCTCTCCCAGGTGTCTAAATAAAAAGCTTGAAGAAAACCATTTAAATGGAAAAAGTAGGTTTGAGTTGTCTCAGCTGAGAAAGCCACAATATTTTTACAGCCCTTTGCTGTGTGTGGAGTCTCATTCTGGGCTCGAGCTTTGTTTGGCAGCAGCAGGAAATGCTGTGCTTGGTTCAACCAGCAGAAGCGAAGGCAAAATAAAGGAAAACCCCAAACAATGTAATAAATACCTGCAGAGATTTAAATCTAAAGCGCCAGCAGGGCACGGTGAGGCCGTGGTGTCAGTGCTGGGGCTGGTGCAGTGTCAGAAAGAAAGCGGGACAGAGGTGACACCGAATTTCCGTCCGCGTTCAGGATGTGACACCACCGAATTGTTGGGCAGAGGAAAGGGAAGGCCATCGGCAGTGAGTAACCATCCCTTTTTAGGGAGCTTGGAGAAAAATCTGGGCCAGCCATTCTGACCAAAACCTCTCCAGCGGGATCTTCCGGAAGTGAATAAAACGCTGATTCAGCCTTTGGAAGTCAAGAAGTGAAAATGAGGAGGGGGAGCGGCAGGATTTTCTGCCAATTCTTGTATTCCGTAATTTTTTAGAAACAGTTTTGGTTTTTTTCAGTGAGCAGAGAGGTGCATTCAGGGCTAGCTGAGTCAGGGACGCCCCAAAGCAGCTTCAGGATGGACACAATCAGGGAACTTCCGAGGGGAATGTCCAGCGTGGTGAAGTCACCAGCTTTAGCAGGGTCATGCAAGGATGGAATCCAGAGCTGATCTGAATTCAGGGAACCGCTGGGAGGGAACAAGGATGGGTAAAAAGGGATATCAGGGCTGGAAAGGGAAGTGAGGGGGCTGAGTGTGGGGCTCAGGGGTGAAAGCTCCCAGGGATGAGCAGTGAGGGGCAAATGTGAGCTGGGGAGGGGTGATCCATGCTCAGAGCTGGCTGCCAGGGCTGCCAGGAGCAGGAAAATCTCCTTAAAGTGGGAATTAAGAGAGTAGGACATGAGGGGGACTCCTGGTGGTGCCAGAGGTCAGACATGGACGGATGGGAGAGGGAAGGGAACCTCCATGGTCCCCTCAGAGCTCTGGAATAGGGGAGCTCGAGGCTTTGGTTCCACTGCTGGTAAAGTGTGTGTGGAATATTAAATAATTGGACTACAAATACATTAATAATTTTTTCCCCTGGTGTTATTTAAAACCTGATGTTGCCTTGCTGAGAATTGCTTTGTGGTTTTGAGCCCATGAGGGCAGGGGAGACATTTTTATCGTGTTCCTGGAGGTGTTTGTGGCCACTGCAGCCAAGTAAACTGCCCAGAGGTTACAGGAGAGCCACTAATGACCAGCACAGGATGCCATGCCCTTTTCCTCTGGAAGGAAGAGCTGAAAGTCACTGGAATTTTGTCATTTGTAGTGATGGTGCTCCCTCTCGTGGCTCTTAAGGATATAAAAGATAAAAAGTGTTGAGGGATGGCAGCGTTGGGAAATGCGGAACTAAAAGTTAATGAAAGAATAACCATTTCATCTTAACCTGAATTGTTATAGATGGTCAAGCAGATTTTTTTCTTCAAATTTCTTTTTAAATCTAATTCTGATGTCATCAGCTGGGAAGAGCTGAATTTTTATGCTAGAAATGCAAGTCCTTGTTAAAATGAAAAATGGGGAGGTTTTGATTGGGTATGAGGAAAAATTTCTTCACTGAAAGGGTGGTGAGGCATTGGGACAGGCACAGGGTAGAGTCCCCATCCCCGGAGGGATTTCAAAGCCGCGTGGATGTGGCACTTGGGGATGTGGGGCAGGGGTGGCCTTGAGGGAGCAGCTGACCTCAGTGACCTGAGGCAGCTTTTCCAGCCCTAAAGCTTCCGTGATTCTGTGAAACTTCAATTTCCCAGTGAACATTTCGGCCCAGTCCAAGCAGGAGCTTCAGTGCTGCAGCAATTCCTGCAGGCTGGGGGATTCCATGGCGATCTTTGTGTGTTTGTTCCCTCCCAAGTGCTGGCGTGGGGCGCACGGGCACCTTCATCGTCATCGACGCCATCATGGACATGATGCACGCCGAGCAGAAGGTGGACGTCTTCGAGTTCGTCTCCAGGATCCGCAACCAGCGGCCCCAGATGGTTCAGACTGACGTGAGCGCTCTTGAATTGCCCAAAATTGTGACTTTCCGTGGTCGGAGAAGGAAATGCTGCGGCGTTTCCGCTCTCTTTGCACACCTGGTTAGGACCAGGTTGGATGGAGCTTGGAGCAGCCCGTGGAAGGTGTCCCCGCCCATGGCAGGGGTGGAATGGATGGGTTTTAAGGTCCCTTCCAACCCAAAGCGTTGTGGGATTGTCTGACTGGAAAATGAACAAAGCCCAGTGGAAGGATGGGGTGGGGGAGAAGATAAAGGCAGAGAACACCACTGTAAAACACACGATTTTTAAGTCATTTCCAGCTTTCCCCACGCACAGGAGAGTGGAATTTCAGAGAATGAGTAATGAACAGGAAAACTCTGGTTTAGCTTAATAATTTGTAATTATTATTATTTTAATAGTTAGTAGATTGTGCACCAAACAGTGACAGGACAAGGAGCAGGGCAAGGATAGATGGGATATTGGGAAGGAATTGTTCCCTGGCAGGGTGGGCAGGCCCTGGCCCAGGGTGCCCAGAGCAGCTGTGGCTGCCCCTGGATCCCTGGAAGTGTCCAAGGCCAGGCTGGACAGGGCTGGGAGCAGCCTGGGGCAGTGGGAGGTGTCCCTGCCCTTGGAAGGGGTGGGATGAGCTGGGCATTAAGGTCCCTTCCAACCCAAACCACTCTGGGATTTTAAATGAGGTAAATGCCAGAATTCCTGATTTTCCTCCCTGGTTTTGCTGCATCCTCACCTGCCTCTCTGTCCCTTCCAGATGCAATATTCCTTCATTTATCAAGCCTTACTCGAGTACTACCTCTACGGTGACACGGAGCTGGATGTGTCATCGCTGGAAAAACATCTCCAGACATCCCACAATGCAGCACCAAACCTGGTCAAAATAGGGCTGGAAGAGGAATTTAAAGTAAGTATGGAAATCTTTGCCATAAGATTTAAGCCAAAGGGATAAAAGTGTAACCATAAAAGTGCATAAAAGGGAAGAAGTTGTTTCCAATTTGTGGTTGCTGTGACTGGGGCCGTGCTGAACATCCCATTCCCTAAATGCTCATTCAGAGCTGGGTCATTCCCTGGCCTTTCCTAAATGGTTTTTGTTTGCTGTAAAATAAAAGTGGAGTGATTCTGTGGGGCTGGTGCTGGTTGCCAGATCAGATAATGCTGGAAGAGGAAACTGGATGAGGTGCACCTAATTTGCATCCCAGTGGGATTGTTAATTCCGTGGTGACTGACAGCAGGGAGGGTTGCAGGGAATTTACAGGGCTTGTGCTGAATGTCCAGACTATCAGGAAAGAAGCCTCAAAAAAACCCCCAAAAAACCCATTTCTGTTCAGTGTAGAACCCCAGATGAAGGAAAACGCACTGGCTGTCTGTGATCATTGTTAAAATGACTTTAGTGCCCTGAGGGAAGAGTTAGAATTTTTTTATGATTTTGGTTGTGCTAAAATATTTATTTTCTACATAGATTTATAGTATTAAATGACATTTGGCTGTTAACTGGAGTTCTCTCTTTGCTTTAAAGGATTCATTTCACCAGAAATCAGAAACTGAGTAAAGAAAATGATGTAAAAATAAATTTAAAGATAGAGCAACAAGTTCAAAAATCAACAGTATCGATCTGAGGGAAGGCAGATTAGATTGGATATTGGGAAGGAATTTTTGGAAGGGTGGGGAGGCCCTGGCCCAGGGTGCCCAGAGAAGCTGTGGCTGCCCCTGGATCCCTGGCAGTGCCCAAGGCCAGGCTGGACAGGGCTGGGAGCAGCCTGGGGCAGTGGGAGGTGTCCCTGCCATGGCAGGGGTGGCACTGGATGGGCTTTAAGGTCCCTCCCAACCCAACCCAACCTATTCTGGGATTCTGTGACTGCTACTCTTTTAGTTTTTATAGCCAGGACAATGAAGTGGCCTTTGTGAAGAGTGCAGCTCGCTGGGACTGTGGCCCTGATTTGTACCCAATAAAGTCCCTGCAGAGCCCCCTGAGGGCAGGATGTGGTGGGGAACCTCTCGTGTCCCCGTGAGGTCTCACCCTCATGGCTGCGGTTTCTTGCAGAAGCTGACCAACGTTCGGATCATGAAGGAGAACATGAGAACTGGCAACCTTCCAGCCAATATGAAGAAAGCGAGAGTCATCCAGATCATCCCCTGTAAGAGCCCAGCTCCCGATCTCTAGAAACAAGTGCCATGAGTCCCTGTTATCCAGAGGATGTTGGGAGCACACTCGGGATCTGTCCGCTGGCAGCAGCCCAGCTCATCTCAGAACACAGCTCCCCTTACAAATGTCAGACCCTTCCGAAGCACCTGCAAACACTTCATGAATTGGGTTTTACTAAATCATTCTAAATCTTACAATCAGGGATTTTGAATTAAAGAACTTGGCAGTTTCACCTTTTAAACCACCCTGTTTGCTGTGGGATTCCTGGCAGGGGCTGAGCAGCTCTGTCATTTTCTCTGAACACGAACATTTCAGAGGAAACAATTGGTGGGGTTTGTTCGGCCACGTGCAGTTGACAAAAGTAAGACTGGACTCAAAAGTAAGACCAGCCTCTTTGTTTGACCAGCCTCTTTGTTTTTCCAGATGATTTCAACAGAGTGATTCTGTCGATGAAAAGAGGGCAGGAGTACACTGACTACATCAATGCTTCCTTCATAGATGTACGTACACAACATTTTCGTGCTTTTAATTTTCCAACCAGATCATTTGCTGTTGCTGCTAGGCCTTTCCAAAGAGGCACAGTCGACTTGGTTTGCAGAGAACATGAGCTTTTCTTTGTGGGAGTTTCCACATGCATTTCTTATCCGGTGTTTTCAATTTCAGTTTAAATGGTTGTGTAATTGAAACCTTGTTGTTAGATTTATAAACCGAGCCTTTTATTAAATTCCGACAAATCAGCTGCACAACCAGCAGCCAGTGGTTCCATTATCTGCTTCAGGTGTAAATATTTGCTTTTCTGAGACACAGAAAAGTCAGTGTTTAGCACAGGGAAAGGCTGCCACAGTGTTTGGCAGCCAGGCTTTACTTGGGCAGAGCTGGATTCACTCCAAGCTTTCTTCCCAGCTTCCTGCTGGAAGCTGAGTTACACAGGATTGTGTCTTGTTTTGACTGAAATACGGGAATGAATCGTTCCTTAAGCTGTAAAACCACAGTAGTGCCTGCGGGTTGGGGATGCTGAGGAAGCGAAGATCACATCCCTGCGGAAGGAAGGAAGGAAGGAAGGAAGGAAGGAAGGAAGGAAGGACTGGACGTGGCACTCAGAGCCTTGGTGGTGCTGGGCCATGGGTTGGACTTGATGATCTCAGAGGTCTTCTCCACCCTGATCAGCTCTGGGATCCTGTGAGATAAAACTGGAGCTCAAAACTGGAGCGAGAAGTTGATTCTGTAGAAAAGTTGAAGAGCTGCTGCTGCGATCGTCTTCTTGTGAAATCTATTCCTGCAGAATCTGATCCTTCCAGCCATGACAGGAAAAATTCACCTCAGGATTGTGAATTTGGGGGAGGTTTTAGAATCACAGGATCACTGAGGTTGGAAAAGCTCTCTCAGACCATCGAGTCCAACCATTCCCCAGCACGGCCAAGGTCACTACTGATCCATATCCCCAAGTGCCACATCCACGTGGATTTTAAATCCCTCCAGGGATTGGGACTCCATCGCTGCCCTGGGCAGTGACAACAGTTTCTGTGGGGAGATTTTCCCTAATATCCGATTTCAACCTCCTCTGGTGCAACTTGAGGCCATTTCCTCCTGTTCCCTGCGAGAAGCCCCCATTTCAGTCGTGATGTCGCTGTGCCCATCAGCTGTGTCCCTGTTCCCTGTGTGATCCCGGTCTGTTCCCGCAGGGATATCGGCAGAAGGATTATTTCATCGCCACCCAGGGCCCCCTCCCTCACACCGTGGAGGATTTCTGGCGGATGGTGTGGGAGTGGAAGTGCCACACCATCGTGATGCTCACGGAGGTCCAGGAGAGGGAGCAGGTACGTGTCCCACACTGCAGCCCCGCCGTTCCCACCTGCAAACCACGAGCATCAATTCTGCAGAAAAGATTTTTTTGCCTCCAAATTCCAGCAATCGGAGACTTTTTTTTTTGCTTTTCCTAAAATGAGAGCTTGCTTCACTATCTGATGTGGGTCTGCATTGCTGCTGTTGCTGGAATTGTCAGGAATCACGGAAAGACTATGGAATATTGTGATTTTTTCAAAGCTTCCGGTTTGCAGTAAGGCATGCCTAACATGAGACAGAATCTTGGGATTTGGGAACAAACTTTTCTATAAACTTTTGTCCCCATTTTTTCCCAGTAAAAGCTCCTGTGGTTCATTCTGAACCTGTCCTAACCCATCATTAATTAATGAAAGAGTCCTGTGCTGCAGATTGAAGATTCTGGGTGCAACAAGGATGTGGTACTGCTGTGAAAAGCTTTTTTTGTGTGGTTTTGGGAGGTTTTTAACGATGCTGCCTTGCTTTCAGGAGTTACATTTATTATTCTGCTCTGTTTTAAAGCAGTATTTGCCATCTGGGCCTCCTGAGCCCTTTTCATCTTAATGGTTTCTACTGCAGAAATACTTTATTACTGTACTCCTAGCGTTTGCAATACAAACTGTTTAGAACACGCTTACAATGCTGGATGTGGCTTTTCGTATCAGACGTTCATGGCAATGTAGATAACTGGGAAAGAACAAAATCAAGGAATGTTTGCAATGCTCTGGATTCTGCAGGAAAAGTGCTGCCAGTACTGGCCATCGGAGGGCTCTGTGACTCACGGAGAGATCACGGTGGAAATCAAGAGCGACAGCCTGATGGATGCCATCAGTGTGAGGGACTTCCTGGTTACATATAATCAGGTAATTCTTTAAAATTCCAGGTTTGTTGTTGTTTTGGTTGTTTTTTTTTTTTTTTTTTTTCCCCATTGGAAGGCGTTTACAAATCCGGTTATGTGTCTTAAATTCCTGAATTTCTATCTAAACCTAAATGGGGTCATTCAAAATGTGACATGAAGAGGAAGCTTACAGGGAACATTTTTGCTTAAAGCCCCTGAAATTGCTGGTCAGTAAACAGGTGGTGGATTAAAACGGGGAGTGGGTTCGGGGCTTTTTTACCTGTTGTCGCTGTTATTCCTAGATTTTTCTGCCATCTCTTACGTAGCTATCAAAGAAAACTTGAGTCAAGATTTTTCATGGAATTCCAGACTGGTTTAGGTTGGGAGGGACCTTAAAGCCCATCCCATTCCACCCACACCTTCCACTATCCCAGGGTACTCCAAGCCCTGTCCAGCCTGGCCTTGGACACTTCCAGTGTATCCTTAGGGTATCCCAGAGGAAACAGCTGTGCAAATCAAAGGAGAATTCTAGGGGAATTCTCAGGGGGTGGGGAATTTAGAAACAGACCTGCCAGGTCTGCAGGACCAGGATAGGATCATGGAACATTGAGGCTGGAAATCACTTCATCAAGTCCATTACGGACCAGGTTGCAAATACTGTCCTGCAGCAATGCAAAATTGACGCTGCAGATGTTCCAGGCAGGAACTGTGTTTCCGCTTGGAAGAGCCAAGTGGCTGAATGTGGTGTTTCCTGCCGGCAGAGTAACCAGGAGAAGCAAAGCAGGCTCGTCAGGCAGTTCCACTTCCATGGGTGGCCGGAGATCGGGATTCCTGCGGAGGGGAAGGGGATGATCGACCTGATTGCAGCTGTGCAGAAGCAGCAGCAGCAGACAGGGAACCACCCCATCACTGTGCACTGCAGGTGAGCCTCCTCTGCACCTGAGCCTGGCTATTCCGTGGCCCTGGGATTCCTCTTTTCCCACTTTTATCCCAGTTTATGCCAAGCGAACGCGTTTTCATTGCAGCGCTGGTGCAGGGAGAACAGGAACCTTCATAGCACTGAGCAACATCCTGGAACGGGTGAAGGCTGAGGGGCTCCTGGACGTGTTTCAAGCTGTGAAGAGCTTAAGGCTGCAAAGGCCACATATGGTGCAAACACTGGTAGGGGATTTACCAAGCCTGGGCTTTTGTAACTATTCTTGTTTTGTACCTGTTCTGTTTGTAAATGTTCTTGGGGGGGAGAACAAAGGGGCTTGTGCAGGTTGACATGAATTATGGATGGTGGCTGCGTGCGTACGAGGCATTATCAGGGTTTTTGCAGGGGTTTTTGGAGCATTTCTAAAAATATAACTTGGTTAGATATTCTCTGTCTTTTAGGAGCTTGAGGCTGTTAAACCAAAATATTTTGAGCGTAGTAGGTGATCAATATATTAAGCAAATGCCTGTCAAACTATTTCTCAGTTGTTGTTTCTTACCTTAAAATGTCTGGGCAGAAATTGGAATCAGGGAATGGTTTGTGTTGGGAAGGACCTTCCAGGCCATCCAGTGCCACCTGGGCAGGGACACCTTCCACCACCCCAGGCTGCTCCAAGCCTTGTCCAACCTGGCCTTGGACACTTCAGGGATGTGGAAATCCTTGGAAATGTCTCTGACTTGTTTTAAATCTTTTAACGTTTTCCTTGAAGTCCCTGCAACAGCTACGTGAAGCTTAGTCCAGATGATTTTCCCTATTGAACAAACATTAAAAAGTTTCTTGAGACTTTTTTTAACCTTGAAAATGTACAAAATTACTGATGTTTTGTATGAGAAGCCAGGTCTAAGAACCGATTCAGTTTAAGAACCGTCTCTGAAAAAGCTCAAGAAATCAATTTAACCAAAGAGCAACCATCAGCCTGTGTTTGACCAAAGAACGAGGTCCCACTGTTTTTATTTCAAACAAGAAATAGAAATCAGAATAGACCAGTCCGCTGCTACTGGTCCCAGTTATAACATGTTGAATTTATCACTGGGATTTGCAGAAGTCTGATTTTCTCAATGGAACCACGACCACATTTTGACACCTTTTCCTTGTTTTCCAGGAACAGTATGAATTCTGCTACAGAGTGGTACAAGATTTCATCGACATCTTTTCAGATTATGCTAATTTCAAATGAGAATTCTGCCTTATTTTTTAATTTGTCTGTATAAAGAGTTGTATATTATGTTAATTTATTCCATGTCATTTGGATGGTTGACTTAACTGTAAATACAATGTTGTGTTGGCTCTAAAAGTTGCATTTGCTGTATAAAGTTGTTTCTTAAATATAAATATATTCTAAAGCAAAGTATAATGTTCCTATACTGTATAGCACTGTAAGATGGGATAGAAATCTTTATTCCAAATAACAGGAATTAATTATTGAGGTTTTTTTTTTTTTCTTAATCTCTCAATTCTTGAAGTTTTTGACAGGTGATTTACAGTTCATCCTAAAAAAAAAAAAAAGTGAATTGTGGTGCATATGTTTAAATATGATTTCTTCACCAGGAAAATATGTTCACCAGGAAAGTAGATATTTGTTTTTCAAGGCTGTTTTGAAGAGCCTCCAGGTTTTGATGGCAGTTGGGTTTTGAATTTTAGTGTCCATTAGATAGAATCAGCAGAAAGACAGATTTGAATTTTTGAACTAACAGAACTTTCAAAGCCCAATCAGTTAGGTTTTTTTTTTCCCAAATACAGTTTAAAACAACTTAGGCAATAATGTGATTTTTAGAATATTTTGCAGATTTGAAGAGTATATTTTGCAGCACCTGAGCTTGTCTGCTTGAAGAGAAAGGCCAGAAATGGAGTTAAAACTTATCTTCTCTATAAACATATGCGTAATTTCCCACGTCTTTAAAATGGGAAGGAGGTGGACTCCTATTCTTTGATTTGACTCAGCAGAATAATTAAGAATATTGATAAAAATTTGAACAAAAACCTATTTATGAACAGTTTAATTCCAGAAACATTGAGTGTTGTAGCAAAAGCTCCTCCAGGTTCTTATGCTGCCGTAAGTGCAATCAAAAAAGGACTGTTCCTTTCTCGGAGCGGTTTGTGATTGTGTACAGAGATATATTTTTAATGGAAGTTCTACTGATAATAGAATTGGTGAAAGAAAATACAAAAGTCTTTATTACAGCCCTGACCAGGGGTTGGAAAATGCCCCAATTCACAGGGCACCTGAATGTTGAATAATTACAAAGTTTATCTTGCCCACTCTTTCAAAATGATCCGTGACTCAATGAGCACAAAGGAGGTGGAGCTGTAATTAATGACATAACGAATACGCAATAGTTCTGTCTCGTCCAGCCGGGCTTTTGCGATGCAACATCAAAGCCTTATTTAAAACGAGCAGCTTAAACCGAGCTTTTCCTGCTGTTCTTGCACTATTTTGTCCCATTCCCATTTCCAGTACAAATCTGACTGCGCCTTGGAGCAATGCAAGGGGACGGGAAGGTGTCCATAGCTCTCCTTCCACTCCATCCTGGCCGGAAAAGGTGCGGGGTAGGATCTCCTGAGCACCCTATTCCCACAGTGCCATCGGCTGCTTCTTGTCTTCCCATCGCTGCACTGCTGTATTTATTTGTACAGTAAATTATGCACTTCAAAAAAGAAAGATTGTTTAAAGACTAAACCTTGCTTGTGAGTCTCTATGAGAAGAAACACTCAGGCCACAGGGTTGGGGGATGAAAGTGAAGCTGAGGAAGGGCGTGTTCTTGAAATTCCCTCCAAACTGGAAGAGCCAAAATAAATTCAGTCTGGGAGCTGGTACAGTGGGGGTTCAGTATGGTTTATAGCACAGGGAGACTCCCTGAGGCTGGAAAATAATGCAAAGGAATTCCCATTTTATGATCCTGATGTCAGGATCTTTCCGACCGTTTAGGCCACGTTTGAATAATAATTTGTCAGATTTTTGGATCCCTGAGGTTAAAACTCAGGGTGAGTTGTCCATGAAGCCAATCTCAGTGCAGGGGGACTGCCAGAGGTTGGAAAATAAGGCAGAGGAATTCCTGTTTTCTGATCCTGATGTCAGGATCTTTCTGGCCATTCAGGCCACATTTGAATAATAACAATAATTTGTGTGTTGGGCAGATTTGTGGGTCCCTGAGGTAAAGCCCTGGGGTGAGTTGTCCACGAAGCCAATCTCAGTGCGGCAGCGATGGGGTGTGAGGATGTGGGGGTCCCACAGCCCCCCAGGAGCTGCAGCACAACTCCAGCTGCCCACAGGGTTTACTAAAGGCCTCCAGTTACACCCAGGAGTAGGAGGGAGTTCAGCTGGAACACCGAATCCTCAGTGGATGCTCCGATTTTAGTCGATAACTGTACTCAGATACCGAGGAGGGAAGAGAAATACCTAAAATACAATTGAGAATTCACAGCTCGTAATGATTTCTGTGGAATTTGAAAAGCTCCCTTCCCAGTAGTGCGTGCTCCGTGGCTGCTCCATGCAGCAGCCGGATCTCTGGGGAGCGGGTCTTGGTGGATGGGAATTTTCCTTTCAGTCTCCTTATGTTGCAGGGAATTCCTTTCAAACGCCAAATAGTTGGATTGGAAGGGTCCTTCTGATCCGCCTGTGGTTTTGGTCACCGTGTGACTCCGACTGTTCATGTGTTCAGACAGGTCCAGCTCACCTCAGCATTTAAGCGTGCGCTTCCCAACACCTTTATCCCACAGTCCGTGGGAGTGCCGTGGATTCCGTGTTCCCGGAGCAATCCCTTAAGTGCTTGGCTGACTTGGGCCTTGATGAAGAATGCATACTGTAATTAGTGGTTTTTAGGCTATTTTTATGTATCAGTTTTTTAAACTTTTAAAATGAGCCTGACCACCCCGTGTTCAGTCTTTTGAAATGTTTGCGTTTCCCTCGTCCCATTTTTCATGTAAAGTTACTGAAACTTTTCTGTATAACCAAAATGTATTTAATTTGTCAAATCTTTATAATATATGTATGTATTATACAGTTTCAGCTATTATTATTTTCTTTTATTACGTTTCTAATTTGATCTTGCTGTGTTTTTAATGCTGGTGAATGTGGCTGAATTATTTGTACATGCAAATTGCAAGATCTAATACATTCTGATGCAAGAACAAAGCTCCTTTTTTATTCTCCACCTGCATTATTTCCTTTAAATCTTTTAATTTCATTCCTGTGTTGTGTGTTCATTTGAATCACGCATTCTAAAGGAGTTGAAATCCATTGTCTAGGTAAGTAATTTTTCAGTGCTTATCTGCAGCTATTTGGGAGTAAAATCCTGATTTCTGTCGGGACTGAACACTGTGCGTATCAAGGGTGTAGAAACTCATGGAAGCAGTTGGAATCCAGGTCTTCCCAAACTGTATGGATAAGTAAGATCTGACAAAATAAATAGAATAAAATAATTTAAATATAGTAAAATAATCCTGTGGTAAACTGTGGTGTCATACCAGGATAAAAATAGGAGCTAAACTTCCAGCTGTGTTACTCATCATGGATTGAAAGCTCACTCTAAGTAACAGCAATTCCTTAATTCATTTTGACAGGTTTTGCGTTGGACATCTTGTAAAGGTAACCAAGAAGGCCCCACTGTTGTAGCAAGGGGCAGGGGAGGTTTGTGTAAAGCAGGAGTGACTGCTCAGAGGTTACATCCCAGTGTCGAACCAAGCAGGATTTAATGGAGCTGTATTTCTGTGTGACCCCTTCCCCTGCTCCATCCCACACCTCCCAATCCTGTGTGATTTTTAGCTTTTTTTTTTTTTTTCCAGAAGTTGGGAAGAACTTGTCTGCACGTCCTTCCTGGGCACTGTTCTGACATTTGCAGGATGAGAGGAATGGTCTCAGTTGGTGCAGGGGAGGTTTGGAGATTAAAATTCCCTCATGGAAAGGGTTTCAAAGCACTGGAAAAGTGCCTGGGGCAGTGGTGGAGTCCCCATCCTTGGAAGTGTTCAGGAAACGCGTGGATGTGGCAGTTGAGGACGTGGGTTAGTGGTGAACGTGGTGGTGGTGGGTGATGGTTGGATTTGATGATCTTTCCCAAAATTAGCAATTCCCTGACTCTAGTTCGCCATTTCGTGCAACAGCTGTTGGTTTTTAGTGATTCCAGATGAGGTGATCAAATGTTTTGTGTGCTTGGCTCGTGTACTTTTAGCAGCATGTGCAGCTGCTGAGACCACTGGAAGTGAGCTCTGCGTGGGGACAGACAGGTGCCTCGGTGTGGTCTCAGTCAATAGAAGAATCTCAAGTATTAATCAGTTATTAATGAATTAATTGTTGGTTGATTTAAATAAATTTTGATAATTGTAGTTATTGATTACCACAGCTCTGCACAATTTCCACAGCAAACACTGATATTTCTATACTCTACTGGTGATAAAGTTGGTTTTTTCCTACTTCTAAATGCTACAAAGAGATACCATAAAGACCTTGAGGTTCTGTTTTTAAAAACTCAGCTTTTACCAAAAAAACCCCACGCTTTCATTGTGAACTGCCCATGAAACACATTTATTTGAATGGGATATTTACACAGTATGAGCCACGGCAGATCAGAGAGGTGTTTGTTCTGCATGGGGCACACACACCAAGTCTCAGCTCTGCTTTGCCTAATGCAGAAGTGGCTGAATTGAGAATTTTTCAAGCCACTGAACTTGCCGGGGAGTGTTCTTCATCTGAGGAATTAAAGGATTAGGTTGTAATTTAGATCTTTTCGTGAGAGCTTCCTTCTAATGACTTTTATCCATTTTCTGTGCTGCTTTGCACACAGGAAGGGAATTACTCAGTTGTTAATCGAGTTGACACCTTGCCAAGGAAGTTCTTCGCACAAAGAATCGTTTTCTCCTTTCACCTGTTTCCACTGCATGAGAAACCGCTCCAGTGTTGTCCTGGATGGTTCCTGAACTCCAGCTGTCCACAAACATGGAACAAAAGGTCTAAGCTGGGACTTCTTGCCAGTTGCGTGGACAAAAAGAAAGGAAAACTCTCCCAGCTGGGAAGAGCTTGAGGAGGAATTATGGAGCAGAATCTTTTCTAGTTGAGATTTTATTGAAACCGTGATCTACCAAAACCTGAAGGGAAAGGGTGGAGAGGGACTGTTTACATGAGCATTTAGTGCCAGGAAAGGGGGAATGGCTCCCAGTGCCAGAGGGCAGGGATGGATGGGATCCTGGGGAGGGATTCCTTCCTGGGAGGGTGGGCAGGCCCTGGCCCAGGGTGCCCAGAGCAGCTGTGGCTGCCCCTGGATCCCTGGCAGTGCCCAAGGCCAGGCTGGACAGGGCTGGGAGCAGCCTGGGACAGTGGAAGGTGTCCCTGCCATGGCAGGGGTGGGATGGGATACAGATTTAAGGTCCCTTCCAACTCCAACCATTCCATGGTTTTATGATTCCTGTGGATCAAGTAGAAGATACAGAATAGCTCTCCTCCCTCGTCTGTAAGGATGCAGGTAAATTACGTACTCTAGAATTGAAGAGTTGTTGAGTATTTGTTGAATCCAGGGGAATCTTGCCCCAGTTGTTACAAAACGTACAAATTTCTACCTCAGCTGCACGAAAGGATTGAATGGGAGGTGCAAAATCCCTCTTATGGTTCACCTTTAGGATTAAAAGTGATCTGTTGGAGTTGATGGCAAAATTTTCTGGATTAATCATTTTGTTCCCAGCTCGGGCACGGGGTGGGATTCTTGGGGTTGTCCCAGCTGCACAGGGCCAGCAGTTGCATTCCACGATCCTTGGGGGCGATTTTGGAATCCTCTGGAACTGGCAAGTCTGTTGCACAGGGCCAGAACACACTGCAAAGTTTTAATTTACATTTTACACCTGCCACGTTTCACTGTGACATTGTGTCTTTTGCTTCCCAGTCATCTTCCCTGGCTTTGAAGGACAACAGCCTGTTGGAAAGCTGCTGTTCCACATGAACTTGGATTACTTGAAATGCAGATTTTAATTCAAAATATTGGTGTGTCCGTAATATTTAAAAGTTTTTCCCTTAGTAGTTTACGTTCTTTCACCATTTAAGGTAAATTTCATATTTCAAAGAGCTTGTTAAATGTGGATAGATACCATTTGGGAAACATATCCCATTTGTTCCTAAATTTATCCAGATTGCTCCCACGTAAAATCCTCTGTCAAAATTAGGTTTTGTGCGTGAATGCAAACATTCCAAAAATCTTGGGTGCAATAATGTGTCAGTGTAATGAACCACGCCTTTAAGAGAGAAAGTTGTTGCAAAACATTAAATTTTCAGGGTTTATCACACAGCAACTTCTCATCTCCAGGCTTTGCTGTACACAGTGTGAATAGCCTGAATATTTATTTACTTTGTGCCTTATAAAAGCCCTAATTTGATGAAAGCTTTAACTATTATTTGTGCTTTTTAGACTTTCAGGTGAAAACCACTGATAGTACGAATCTGTGGAAATGAGCTTCATTCAGTGCTTCCAAACCACCTGTTCAGACATTGGGATAAATAACTGTCTGAGGATCTTTATGTGACAAATTAAAATGCTGATTTTTTTCATTCTCTGTCAAGGAGATTCAAGCACTGACTTAATCTATTTTCCCCCTCATTTTTGACAGCTGACAGTTTTACTTCATGGTTTATTCAGGTGGAGCTGTCAGCCTGTGCTATTAAATTAAATGTTCACAAATTACCCTAACAGCAAATTTAAACCTTGAAGAAAGTGTCTTTTTTTTT
>VZRN01005861.1:190423-212082 GCA_013397935.1 Dasyornis broadbenti | reverse complement strand
TTTTTTTTTTTTTCTTCTCTCCTGTAAATCTGCTTTGGCAAATATTTGTACAGATGCTGTTTCAGAGAGCAGTGCTGCTCTTGGAGACAGATTTAAAACCTTTGCTATAATTTGTCTTTCCCTCTAAGTATTGCTGTGTTTGCAGGGACACAGCACAAAGGCTGTGACACCATTGGAAATCATGCCACCATTTACAATTATTGACATAGTGCAGATGTGCTTATTTATGTACACGGTTTGATCACATGTGGGCTGGCAGAGACTGCAATACATTCAATTTCAAAGAGCTCTTCTGCTGTAAATGTTTGGTTTAGATACTTTGTCCAGGTATAACTGTGCTTGTGAAGACTCCCAGGAAGGATTTTTAAATCCCTGTTCAGTAGCAATGATACCCAATTAGACAGCAAATAGAATCCTGGTTTTGGTATGGTTTACATCTAAATTAAAAACTGTCCAGTAGCATAAAGCTATTGTAAAAACATTATTATTGTTATTATTATGCTGCTGTTGTTATTGTTTTGGTTTTGTTATTGTTGTTATTATTGTTGTCATTATTATTTCTTCTGTCTTCAGACACAGAGCAACATGGTGTTCATGTTGATTTTTGATTCTTGGCCTCATGGATCCTCAAATTCAAGTCTCAGTAATGAATTCATGTTTGGGAGCACAGATTGGGATCAGTTTTGTATCTAAATGAAGGTAACTCAGTGGCTGATTAAAATGGACTTATTATACTAATTTAACTTTTATTGCTGCTTACCCCCTCCCATCCTTGCTCCCTTTATTTTCCCCCGCTCTTTAAACCCCTGATTTTTGTGATTAACAATATTTTTGTGGCTAGTAGTCTTTTAATCTGATTAAACACAGATTGCTTACATTACTTTATTAACACCTAAGTGATGCTAAATTGATACGAACTGGGGCAGCTTTTTGCTGGTCTGAGGAGCTGCAAATTCCCGTCCCTCAGAGAGGGGCTGAATAAGCCTGGACAGATTCAGGTTTAGGTTCAGGTACAGGGATGGGTACAGGTTCAAGTACAAGTTCAGGCTCAAATACAGGTACAGGTTCAGGTACAGGTGTGGGTAGAAGTTCACGTATAGATTTAGGCACAGGTACAGATTCAGGTACAGATGCATGTACAGGTACAAGCACAGGTTCACGTTCAGGCACAGGTAGAGATTCAGGCAGAGATACCACTTCAGTCACAAGTATAGGCTCATGTACAGATTTAGGCACAGCTACGAGCACAGGGTCGGTCACAGGTACAGGTTGACGTTGGCGCACAGGAACAAGCACAGGTTCGGTCACAGGTTCACGTTGGCGCACAGGAACAAGCACAGGTTCGGGTACGGGTACAGGTTGACGTTGGCGCACAGGAACAAGCACAGGTTTGGGCACAGGAGCAAGCACAGGCTCAGTCACAGCCCCGTGTCCGCGCTCGCCCCGCCATGAGGGGCTCAGGGCCGCTTCCGCTGTGGCGCCGCCTGGGGCGCGAGCGGTTCTGGGGGCGGTGCCTCCGTTTGAACTCAAAGCGCCCTCGCCGCTCCCCATTGGCTCCGCTGCGCGTCGCGCGCCGCCCTCTCCGCCAATCAGAGGCCTCCGCGCGCCTTTTCGAATATTCGAACGGGCAGCGCTGTGCGTTCGATTCTCCTTCCGCCGACCCGGCACACGGTAAAGCTAAAAGAGTTCCTCTGTCAGGTGCCGCTCGTCGCGGCCGGACGGGTTCGGTGCTGTCTCTCAGCCATGGCTGCTGCCGGCAGGCGCGGGCGGTGGCGGCTCCGTGTCCGTCCGTCTGGGCGGCTCCCGGCGGCTCTGTTTTGGTGCCTGGCGGAGGGATACATCTGGAGTGGGGGCAGGGGGGAACGGGGAACGGGACAGTGCGAGGGCACGGGGGCGGACGCACGCGCGCGCGGGAAGGGCTCAGTCGGCGTCGCGCCGTGACGGGAGCGCGGGGGGGCCGCGCCGGACGCCGCCACACGGGGCCCTTCAGTGGCCGCCAGCGCTGCGACAGACCCAGGTACGGGTGCGTGAGGGGGTTAGGGCCGGGGCCACGCGTCTTTGGGGTGAGGGTAGTCGCGGGGAGGAGCTGGGCCGTCTGACAACCCCTCGGAGGCCGCCTGCCACGCCATGGTGATTCTTGCTCCCCTCTCCCCCGGTGTTTACCTGTCCACTCCTCGCCGGCGGCTGTGACAGCCCGGAGCCTGGGCTTATAAACTTCGGCGTCTGCAGCTCATGTGGCTTTTTTGGCTTGTAGGAGCTGGTGGCTGCCGTGGACATGGTGCTCTCGGTTCAGGACAGCGAGTATTTGCGTTTCCTAAAAGCTAAAGGGACTGCCGGGTTCTCCCCAAAGTTGTGTCGTGTTGTCAACAAGTGTTTTATCGACCAAAACACTCCATAAGGGTCTCTCTTAACTGCATTTAATTCCGTTGTTCTACCTTGCTGCTTTCAAATGTAGAGCGTTTTCAAAGATGCTACCTTGAGGATCGTTTGGGGCAATCATATTTATACATGAAACAGTGCATTATACGGAAATATATAAAAAGTGTATCTGCTTGTGCCAATGCTGTGAGTTTGGGACTTTATGCCAGTTAAACGCTGTTCCTCTTTCTGTCGTGATCTGTGCACGCAGAGATGCATTTGCCTCCCTCTCAGCTCTGTCGCAGCCGATCGCGACAGAGCTCAGCAATTGCCCGATTTCCAGCCTTTTCCCGGCTGCTCCTGCCAGTGCTGCTGGGAGCTGATGCCTCTATTTCCTTCTTTTCCAGGAGGATACAACTGCACTCAGTTGGTCTCTGTTTTAAATTCAAATCTGGGAATTTCCATGTAGGTGAGAGATTGAAAGATTTAGATTTAGGTGAGGGGGAGTGAATTTTGAAGTTGTTTATGGGACAAAGTACAATCTGTGTTGCTCCTGAACCTTTCCAAGGCTCTGATGGGTAGCAGAAATCTCCTGAATGCCTAAAATTAGTCTGACAATTTATATAAATATATTCCCAGTTTTTTACACAGGGGAACACATGTAAACAGCACCGAGATTCCGCTGTCCATTGGGAAATATCTCTTCTCTGGTACAAAATAAAACATAAAAATTTGCATCAAGTTTCTCTCATAAACATGTAAGACATTTTGGGGATGAGTAATCTGGATGTTTTTTATAGGTAAGGTTCCTCACACTTGAAGATGCCACGCTATGGGAAAATCGTTGTCATTAAAAGGAATGGGACCGATGGAATCGTTTTTCCACTCACCTCGACTTCTTGTTTATTTGGAAGGTGAGGATTTGCTTGCATACATGGAAATAATGAGTGATGTTTTCCCGTAGATTATGTCTTGTAAGGCTTATTTACAAAAATAAATGTTCGTTTTGGAATGGCATAGAGAGGAGGGAAGGTGACACTTTACTAATATTAATTGTAAGAGTAGAAAACTGAACTTTATTTTGTTACTGCTCCTCGTCTTTTCCTTGACAGAACTACTTTTATTGATTGATTGATTGATTGATTGATTTAAAGTTTTTGGCCACAGGAAATCTGGGGAAGGGATTAGAAGTGATAAGTGATAAGACCAACAGCAAGTCAAAAGCATTAGAGATCAGCTTAAAAAAAGAAAAGTCTGTGCATTTAGAAACGTGTTTTCACTCCCTAACAACTTTGAAGAAGGTAGAAGTGGTTTTGCAGATGAGACCAGGGGTCCATTACCTGTTCTGTCTCAGACCAGTAATGTAAGCCTGAGAATTAACTCAACAGCTGATTTTGTCTCAAAATATTGCACAATCTTGGGAAACTCGGGAAGCAAATAATCCCACAGCAATAGCTGTCTGTTGTAGCCATGTCTTGGCTTGTTGTGATCTGCTTTTTTCACACGTTGGGTATTTCACAAATTTTTCTGATCTCGACTCGGATGCTGTGGAAGCGCGAGCTGCTGGTTTTTGCCAGTTTAAAAAGACTTAGGTAGTTCATTTCTTTCCAATTTGAGAAATCATGCTGCTGTACAATGTTGATCTAAAATGTTGGGAAATCCCCTAATTCTGCAGCAGATTTCCCTGAGTTTCGTGTGCAACTGAACTTGTGCTTCCCCCCAGGAAAACAGAATGTGACATCCGCATGCGGCTGCCGTGGGTGTCCAACGAGCACTGCAAAATTGAGATAAACGAGAACAAGGAGGTGAGACGTTCGTGTTTTCGTCAAACGTGCACGGCCTTGTTGCATCTCAGCAGTCACTGAAGTATTTGTTTGGTTTGTAGGCGGTCCTGACTAATCTGAGCACGGTGAACCCCACGCAGCTGAACGGGGCTTTCTTTGAGCAGCCTGTTGCCCTGAAGCACGGAGATGTGTTAACCATTATTGATCGTTCTTTCAGGTGGGTGCCACGGCCAAACTCTGTAGTTCTTTGATTCTAGAGCGTAAATTCGTGCGTTTTAGTTCACATTGCTCTACAAAAGTCTTGCAGGCCTTCATCACAAGGCAGGATTGTTTAATGACATCTTTTTACCACTTACGTTACATGAAGCTAAATCAATAAAGATGGAACTGTCTAGAGAGATCATTGTTGGTTTTTTTCAAGAGTTGACAGTTTTAGCTGGAAATTTAAAGTGTTTTTAAGTTGCTAAAGCCTTTAAAATTGAGATGTGTCCATTGCTGGGAGGGGACAACTATTCTTAGGTCATTTCTCTTGATAATGGGAATTTAGCCATCAACTATTAACCAAAAAATAGTTGTGTTTTAAAATACTTCTTTCAGGTTTGAATATCCTCTGCAATCAACTCCGAAAAGGAGGCGTTCCAGGTCTGCAAAAGATGAAACTCTGCAGGTAAATTCGTGGCCATGGGCTATTTTATTACAAGTACATTGGTAATAGTGACATGGCATTCTGTTTCCTTGTTCTTTTTTCTTATTGGGAGTAACTTTTCAGCCCTAAATTATGTTTCTGTCTGAAAATACGAATAAACTCCTTCAGGTAAATACTTTAAAAAATTTAGTAATTTTTAGTCAGAAATTTGTCAGGTGTTGGTAATAGATAATTAATAATTCATGATGTTAGTGATCCAGACAGAACTATAAATATTCCACTGGGTCTGGTGAGAAAGGGAAGTTCAAATGTTTTTAACTCTTCTTCTACAGCTGCTTTGGCAGCTCATAGTTTAAATGATAAAATAAGATAAACTTGTGCTCTGTAGGGCCTCATATGTATTGGTCAACGTTAAATATTGAAAAGTTCAAGGGTTTTATTTGAATACTTTCAAGCCTCTTTAGGGTCAACGCATGTTCTTCCATAAATAGGGTTTTTTCAATGTACAGTTGAAAGCTAAACTGTAAAGTATTCGTTGCTCTGCTGTAATGTTGTACAAATTTACAGGTTCTTCATGTTCAGCAGGTGGCAGAAGTGGAATTATTACACAAACAAACTTCAGGAGCTAAAAGTCTCGATGCTTCAGGTTGGTACCTGTTTTACGAGGGCCTTGTTTGCTTTTGTCTCCTTATTGCATTTATTCTTAGCATAAGAATTAAAACATGGCTGAAAGAGGGAAGAAAAGGCATTTTAAGGCTCTCATCATGCTCAGATGCTGTGACCTACAGCTACACCTGTTCCAAGCAAACACTGCATCATCTCATGCTTTCTTCCCTACTAAAAGATGGGAACAAGGATGATTTTGGAGGTGCATGGTACATATTGAAATAATTGTGTACGGGAACTGCTTCCTGTAGAAGCAGAAAGATCCAGAGCTGCTAAGTCTGGATAATTATATCCTATAGACTGGTAAATGTCAGGACTTCCCCTTCCCATCCTTCTTGTCTTCAATAGTCCTGATTTTCAGAGAAGGCTCTTTACTGTAATTTCTGACAGATTTTTGTTCCAATGCAAAAAGCCCTGGCTGTCTCCAAGTGTTCCATTTCAGTGAGCCCTGGTCTTGGGAGAGGAAAGGAAATTTTTAATCTGTATTTTTGGAACTTACATTTGTAGCTCTGCAGTTTTGAAGTAACTCTGTTGTCTGTATTTTTGTTTTGCTTTGCTTACTTTGTAGATGATGCTGAGTGTGAAGAAAAAAATGCCAACAAGAATAAACAAACTCCAGAGGAAAATCTTTCTAAAGCTTTCCCTGTCAAACTCCAGACACCCAAATCTTCACAGAGAATACATGGTGTTCTTAAAAAGCAAAGTGAAATGTCTCCCTTTAGTAAACTCTATGAAAATCTGAAAACTGAGCTGAAAGTGGAAAAACCTCTGCACAGGGGAGCTGCCTCTCAGCAAGCTGCAAGAGGAGACACTGGGAGTGTTGTGCCAGAGCCAAGTGCTCCCATTGCGTCCCTGAGCCATCTTTATGATCTGGGCAGCCTGAGTAAAGGAAAGGAAATAGGCAGAAGGGAAGATATTGAAGTATGTCCAATTGTAAGAAGGGGAGAAGAAGTGAGCCCAGGATTTAGAGAGTTGTCAGCTGTAGGAAGAAGTCCCAGGAAGAGTTTTACCAGGAGTCCTCGAACTTCCATTTCAAAGGAGGTGTCAGGGGACACGGGTCAGAGTCCCCTGCAGCATCCTAAGGGCCCGAGGACGCCAGGCAGATCCAAAGGTACTGCAGTTACACCCAAACCCAGCAAGGAGGATCACAGGAATTCCCTGTTTTTCCTGCAGCAGTGCTCCATAGAAAGGTTGGGTAACTCAGCTCAAGGGACAATCTTCAGCCCTACAACCCCCACAGCCACTGTTGCTGAAGCAGGTAAATGTGTGCTGTCCACACCAACGCCCAGGAGGAAGAGTCCTCGGTCTCTTTTCATGTCACCTCCCAAAGAAACCACGGCAGCGAATCCTGGAAATGCTGGTACTCCAAGGGCCCCACAGCGTGGGTCATTGAAACTTGAGTGTCTTTCAGAAATTCCAACTGGAAGTCCAAGGGAAGATTCAGTGAGCAGAACCGGTAACACACAGCTGCCTCTGCCAGAAAACAAATGCTTAAAGCAAAGACGAAACAGCAAACAAAAAACACCAGGAAAACCTGTCCAAGAAGTGCTGAAAGAAATTTGGGATGAGGCAAACCTGGATAACTCAAAGGTGGGACACGGTGAAACCCCTGCCTCTTTCTCTCATTCCAAGAGTCCCAGAAGAAACAGCAGGCAAAGTAAAGAATTCTCAGACAAAAGTGTCCATTCAGAGGCGCTTGCTTCAGAAGGGATCATGGCATCTCCTGCTCAGAATCCTGGTTCTGGAAGGAAAGGGGGAAGGCCAGGGAGCTCTGGAGTGCTGACTGAAACAGCACTGGAGACAAACACTGTGCAGGAACATGACTCAGGCAGAAAAGACAGCGGAACTCCAGCAGAGCTGGCTATGGAGGGCTATCACCAACACCAGGGTTCGGAACACGCCAGTGCTACACGACCTTGGAGACCATCAGCCCAGAGAAGGCCTGCAGGAAGTCCTTCTGAGCTGAAGGACACTGAGCCTGGCTCAGAAACTACAACTCCTGGCCTCTTGGATGGAGAAGACTCAGGTAAATACACTGGATCCCCTGCCTTGTTTTTCATATTGGAGAAATTCTTGTAGCGCTTTTCTGAGAACTCTTCCACATCGATAAAATGTAGAATCAATTGCTGACACTAATTCTAAAATATTTATCATGGAATTACATTTGATCTTAACAATACGCCATGTGTATAAAAGTTGCCTTGGTTGAATTCTCTGTCAGGTAAGTTGTATTTGGTTTTGTTTCCAACTTGAAAATGCACAAGGAAAGGTTAAAATTCTGCCTTGGGTTCTTAGATATCTAAAAATGCTTTCAATTGTTCGTTTCAGGCAAGACTAAAAGGGTCTCTCAGAAGAGGAAAAGTGGTGAAATGCTCCCTCAGACTTTGGGGAAAAGGAAGAGAGTGTCTTTTGGTGGTCATCTGAGTCCAGAACTCTTTGATAAAAGTTTGCCGCCCAACTCTCCCCTGAAGAGAGGAGCTCTCCCTGCCAGACTGAGTTTACCCTATGGAAACTCTCCTCGGGCTGTGCTCAAAAAGGCTCAGGCACTGAAGCACCTGATAGATCAGGTAAATGTTGAGAGTAATCAAGTTGCTGAGGCCATTACTGTGAACAGAATTCATCAATTCTGTTCTATATGTATTTATTCTGTTAATTCAAAATTAGTCATAAGCTTTGTGTGCTGCATGTTGGTGTCACTCCGTGAGTGTTTTGGGATGCTCAAAGAATCACCAGCAAAAACATCAGCAAAAGCAAGTTTATAATAAAGTGAAAGTGCAACGAAATCCATTGGCAAGATCACTCTGCTACTTATGGGATGGGTAAAACACAGAAGGAAAAAATCAGACTCAAGTCAAACAACCTGAAACTAAAATTGACATAAAATGCTTTAATTGGTGGCTGGGGATGGATAAAGGGTAAAGGATGGGAAAGTATAAGGATAAAAAGAAGTAAGGTAGACCTTCCTGCCAAATTTAGTGCCAGACTTGATCAACAGTTTAGGAATCATTTTCTGTATCATTCCTAAAAAAGTAAAATACTCCAAATCTCAGGCAGGGTTTCGCTGGACCGATCACCTCATTAAAAAGAAGCAAATATGCTCCATTCACTAAGATGTATTTTTTTTACCAGGAAGAAAAAAGATCACCCAAAAATTCACCAGCCCAACAGTCCCCAGGTGCCTCATCCCCTGCCTCAGGGAAGGCAACGCCTAAAATTCCTTCAGGCTCTCCAGCCCCTTTCAGGAAAGGGCGCTTCTCCATCTCGCAGCTCCCCACAGCACTCCCAATTGCAGAGGAGAAGGATGCTGGCGCAGAAGACACGGATCCAAAGGAGAAGAGTGGTGTTCGAGGGAAAACACCGAAAACTTCTCCTGCTAACCAGGATGACAAAGCCTTTGTGACGGTGGCACCTGCCAAGTCAACCAAAAGCGCCCAGCTGGGTTTGAAGGGCACTGCCATGAAGAGCAGAGGTGGGGCTGTGGCTGTTCTCAGTGCAAAGAGGAGAAGTGGTGCCTCCAGTGCCAATTTGTTAGGTTGGTTTCAACATTTAATACTCATTTTTTCATGCTTTAAAATACAGGAAACCAAAATACTGTAAAATGCCTATTTTGTTGTGCAGAGGCCACCAAATGATTGGTGAATCTTCTGAAATCTGCTGGAAGGGCAAATCTTCCTGAAGTGCAAAGTGTTGCATTTTCTCATTCATAAAGCATCTATAAACTCATTTAAACACTAATCTTAATGTTCAGAAGTTGAAAAACGGTAAAATTAACATTCTCTTTGCAAAGTTAGAGTCACGATCTTTAAAATCTGTCAAGTTGAAGTAGTGTTGAATCTAAACCATATTTATCACATCAATTTTGTTTTGAAAAACTTAACAATGCAGCTTCACTTTGGTTACTTTCTGCCTTATTTTTATACAAGGTTCAAAACTTTTGTCTAGGAACTGGACTGCATTTAACCACTTGAAATGGTGTATAACAGATCAAAATAAAAAACGGGATCATAACTGGGTGCTACTTTCAAATCTTCAAAATTCTCGGTGTTGGGCACTGCTTGGGAATAGTTTTGGCAGCATTGGAAATACTATGATAAAGGGAGTTCTGGTTCTTCAAATTTTTACTTTTGAATCAACTTTTAAGTAGGGTGTATTTGTCACAGTTTTCATCAGTTAAATCAATTGGACAAAGTCAAAGTCCCCCTTCACCCAGGAATTTTTATTACTTTATTCTGTCCACTTTAATGGCAGCAGAGCTCTTGATGAATATCAATGGCACTCCATTTCTCACCACCTCTTTGTAAAGTGGTTTTTAATATCACTGCATCAGTGCTCTAACATGAAAAGAACATCACAGCTCTTAAAAATTTTGGATCCAAAACAAAACTCTGTTTCCAATGCTTTTTGAAATAATTTCCTGAACGCTTGGCATTTTTCTCTGCATCCTGCACGCCCTGGCAATGTCAGCTTTTCAAAGTTCTTTTTATTTACAGGCTGACATAGCAATTCTGACAAGAGAATAATAACATCCTTTTCTTTAGGAACAGCATTCCCCTTTTTATCTCCACTTAAAGAAATCATTTCTTTTCTATGATCCCTGTGTTCTGATAGCTATTTTTCTGAAGTAAACAAGGTAGGTGTCCTACAACTTCCAGCTTCATTTATTACCCAGCTGTAATTCCCTGCTCCCACTGCTGTGCACAGAATGCTGCTGTCATAAAGGTAACCTTGCTTTGGGAATTTCGGGAGTGTGTCACAAGGAGAAGTTGATACAAGAAAAATTATGGGAAGTCTGTGCAGATCTAAATGCTGTAAGCAGGATAAATAAATAAGTTTCCTGACTGAAATTCCTCAGGAAGTGGTGAAAGAAACTTCACTTAGAAACAATTTCTCTTCTGTTAAATCTCACCAGAGGAAAGCCTCATCTATAATGAATGAGTCTGAAAAGCTCATGGCAAGTTTCTGTTGGGAGAAATGAGTTCCTTACAAAAGAATGAGGAAGGAATTGGGTCAGTGTTCAGTTGCAGGATCTGACCTGTGTGAAGCTCATTGTTCTGGTGTGGAAAGCCATACTGGGTACTTGAACTCCTCTTTTAACTGAAATTGAATTTTTCAAATTGAAAATTTTTCAGAGAACACTCTGGGTGTTGCCAGATCACACAACGACCACTTTCCTCTGCCAGACTGCAGAAAATCCATTGGAATCATAAAGAAATAATTGTGAACTTCATTTACACAGCTGAGAGTTAAAGTGGTTCTTTCTCATTTGCTTCTAGTTGCAAAATCTTGGGCAGAAGTGGTAAAATTGGGAGTTGCAAGACCACAGTCAAAGACCGCTAGAAAAAGTGTCCGAAAAGGAAGAGCCCTGAAAAGGATCAAACACCCACCAAAGGTATCCTTTTGTTGTTTGTGTTTCTTTGTTTTGTTTTCTTGCATGACTGCCAAACAGCTTGGATGTATTTTGGTACAGGAGCTGGGAGCTTCTGAGCTCTAGGTGTGATGTAAAATGGGTGTTGGTACCTCTCACAGCATGTGAGAAATGCAGGTTTATACAAAAGGAATCATAGAATTATTAAGGTTGGAAAAGACCTCCAAGGTCATGGAATCCAACCTCTGATTGATCATAAAAATCAGATTGGTCAGGCAGGAGCTGCCTTTCCTAAACTCAGGCTGCCTGGATCTTCCTACCCTTCTTGGCACTGGGTGTCCTCCAGCCATGCAGAACCTCCCAGTTAACCAGGACTGATGATAAATGATGGAAGGACCCTGGTTTCCTCCTCCACCAAGAAAAATCTTGGGTTAATAACTCTTGTTTTAATTTTTCCTTTACCTCTGCAGACTCCAGAGAAGAAAATAAAAGATCACTTCAGCACAGGTCACGCAGAGTCACCTGCTACTATAGTTGTTGGTAGAGCTTATTCCACCACGGTCAGATCTGCTGGACACGTCCCTAAAGTGGTAAAAAATCCCATCCTGAAGCTGAACATGGATATGGATGAAAGCTTCACAGGTGAGATTTTAAAGTTTGTTGCTCCCTCTGCCAGCTGTGCAGTTCTTTTGACAAAACATATGCTCATTTCTGCAAATACAATTTCTAGGAGTGCCTGAAATGTTTCAAACTCCAGGAAATCAGGGTGGAAGAACACTGCCATTGGCCATCACTTGGAATGCTGAGCTGACACCACCGTGTGCTGCAGGGGACATTTCTGACTTGCACACTCCTGAGGAATCTGGTAGGTTTGGTGTTTTGAAAGAGGAACATTTAAGGATGTTATGGGTTAGCAGCTGTCTCAGCCTAGGCAGACTTCACTGAGGTGAAGCATCCAGCAACCCATGAAAGGAACCTTTGATGTTTATCAGGTGTTAAAAGAAAACGTTGTCGTTCCAGTTAATTTCTGAGTAGGATATTTCATCATTCATTTCATTTGGTGTGAAACTTCAAACTGCTGAAGAGTTGTTTCAGACACTGAATGCTCAGTGCACATGTTTGGATTTTGATTTCTAGAAGGCTCTATTTGAATTTGAATTTTTTTTCATTATACCGCCATTAAAAAGCTTGGATTTTCTGCTTAATTTATTTTCCAACTGACATAAATCTACTGCTTGTTTCAGGAGAGATGATGGTGTCACCATTAAATAATTCAGATGCTTCAGAGCAGAAACAAGCGAGTCCAGGCATATTCCACCTTCTGAGAGGGGAGTCATCTCCATCTATGTTTGATGAAATATCCACAAAAACTCCTGAAAAAAGAAAAGCTGTGCATGAAGATAATGTGGATATTTCAGCAATAATTCCAGAAAAACCAGCATCTCTGGTGAAATCGGGAAGTAAAAGGAGGACTCCAAAGCAGAAGTTGGAGCCAGTTGAGGTCATGTCAGGCAAAAGGAAGATTTTAAGGACCCCTGAGCAAAGGTCAGAACCAAGAGAGGTTTTGTCAGGTATCAAAAGGCTCATGAAGACCCCAAATCAGAAATTGGAGCCTGCAGAGGTTTTGTCAGGTATCAAAGAGCTCCTGAGGACCCCGAAGCAGAAATTGGAGCCTGCAGAGGTTTTGTCAGGTATCAAAGAGCTCCTGAGGACCCCACGGCAGAAGCCAGAACCAGTGGAGGACCTGTCTGGCATCAAGCAGCTCATGAAGACCCCAAAGCAGAAGACAAAATCTATAGAGGTTTTGTCTGGCATCAAGCAGCTCATGAAGACCCCAAATCTGAAATTGGAGCCTGTAGAGGCTTTATCAGGCATCAAGCAGCTCATGAGGACCCCATGGCAGAAGCCAGAAGCAGTGGAGGACCTGTCCGGCATCAAGCAGCTCATGAAGACCCCAAAACAGAAGACAAAGCCTGTAGAGGTTTTGTCAGGCATTAAACAGCTCATGAGGACCCCACGGCAGAAGACAGAACCAGTGGAGGACCTGTCTGGCATTGAGGAGCTCATGAGGACCCCAAAGCAAAAGCTGGAACCAGTCACAGATGAAGTTGCCTTTAAAAGGTTGCTGGAGACTCCAGTACAGAGCAGGGAAGCAGTGAAAGCTGCGGCAGGTGCTGCTTCAGCCAAGAAAACCCCAAAGCTGAAATACCAACCCGTGGAAGACATGGTTGGGATCAGCCGCATTTTCCAGACACCAAAGCAGAAAGTTGAGCCCATAGAAAACATGTTTGGCATTAGCAGATTAATGAAGTCTCCAAAAGAGAAATATCAACCAGTTGAGGATTTTGTGGGGCTGCAGAGGCTCATGGCAGAACCCAGGCAGAAATCTCCTGATTCTGAAGTGGACTATGTTGGAGTGACAGAAATGTTTGGTACCCCAGAGGAAATAAAGGTAAAATACTTTCTTTAGCTTTTGGAAGAAACGTTTCTAGACTTTGAAACCTGCGGTTGAAATGAATTTAGACTTCCTAGTATGACAGAGCATCCTGTAGAGACAGCATTTGCCTGGGTTGGTAAGGATTTGAAGGGATCTGACACAAACGAGTGTTTTAAGATCACTAAAGAATCACCAGCAAAGTGTCGTTAAAAACAGGCTTAATATACAAGTGACATTCCCAGCGTCTCATTCGCCATTCCACAGTGACCATTAGAGGTAGGAAAAGTCAGGGTTTCCCTCCAGTGGGTCAGGTTTGGTGATGTCTGTGCCCAGCCTGCTTCATTCTGGTGCTGCTTTTTATTGTGAGGAGAACAACTTGATCTTCAGTGGAGATGCGCTGCCGTCCTTCCGAGGATCGTTTTCTGAAAAAGTGATTTTGATTTTTCTGTTTTGTAGGCAAAATGCACAGTGTCACTGGGCTTAGTGCTTAGAACTACAATAAACACTTCAGAATGCTCCATTTCCCTTCAATGCTTGTCCCGGTTTAGAGATAAGTTTTGGGAGAAAACACTGTTTCCTCTAAGAAAAGGGGTTTTAGCAATCCTTTCCTGCCATATGAAATAAATATTGGTCAGTGAAAGTGGAAGAAAAAAAGTTTATTTGACAAAACACGCCGGAAGTGAGGGCTTGAAGAAAACCTGCGCTGAGTTCCCGCAGCTCCCGCCCTGTCCCTGGACTCAGCTTAGAGTGACAGGACCCGTTTCTGGGCAGGAAGCAGGCGATCGGGAATAGCGTGTCATCATAAAATCAGCCCAAGATGTTCCACCCCTTATTCCATATTGTCAGCTTAATGCCCAGATGAATCCATTTCAACTCTAAACACAAACATCTACATATGTACATATATAAATATGTGCATATATACATATTTCCATCTCTGCATCTACAAATAGTGGCAGTGGCATCCAGCAGCAGTGGCATGCAGGCGTTCCAACATTACAAGCAGCTCTCACCCAAAATGAAATCCCCCTGAGGTACACAACATTGTTTCTCCATCCTTCTGTTTTACCCACCACGTGCAACCTGGTGCCTGAGCAAAGACAATGCCCCAAATTCCCTTTGAGCACTCGTTTAGGCACTTTTCAGCCTCTCCATAGTGTTTGTGTGCTTATATCAGATAAATGGATGTAGTTAAGACTAATTGATTTCATTTTTAGGGAAATGGATTTGACAAGAATTTTTATAAATATTGCTGTACATTCATTTTGTATTGGTTGGCTTCATAAGTTAATCCATTTCTTGGTTATTGTTTATTCTCTTAGGCCAGCTCAGTAAATGTTATGGGTTCTCAGGAAGAAAACGCACCTCCTGGTTCTAATTTCAGTCATAAATACGGTAAGTACAAATTTTTGGCCTAGAGAAATAATGACTATGCAAAGTTATAGATGTTACCATGAAGTTTGAATCCAGTGGTAAGCTCTCTCAGTGAGCCCAGCTATCTCCTGAGCCAAGATCCATTTTTCCCTTTGGCCTCCCAAATAAACCAAACAAGTTCAGTCAGAAGCCTGGCCTTTAATGTAGGAATTGGTTAAATATATATTTGTTGTATGACTTGTTTGAGCAAGATCACTCGGTTAGGAAATTGGAAATTCACAAATACTTTGAGGCACAGTAATGTCTAATTTTCTTTTTGTGCTCTTTACCCTGTTCTAGAAAATAAAGGAAAAGTTTCCCAAGGTGATTCTCAACAGGAGAACTCAACTGGTGAAGAGCAGCCTACCCAGAAACCAAGAAGAGGCAGATCAAGGAAGGCTGTTCCTCCTGCTGCAGCAAAGCCAAGTGAAAATGGTGTGAATTTAAAGGAATTGCAGAGTCCTGATATCCAAGAGGAGATGGGAGTGATCACATCTGAAAACAAGGGAAGAGGAAGGAGGACAAAGCGTTGCATACAAGAAGTTGTTTCCAAGCACACTGATCAGGAAGGACTTGAAATTGTTTCATCTGTGGAACTGCCTGGAGCTACTCAGAGACCAGGAAGAGGTAGAAGGAGAGAACTGAAGGAGTTCAAACACCCACATGAAAATCCTGAGTCTTGTGCTGAAGATTCTCCGGTGCTACAAAAAACACCTGCAAGCACCAACCAGAGCCTGCCAGACTGCGGCGTCGGCGATGTGTTAGAAACTGAAGGTGATCCAGCCGTAAAGACAGGACCTGGAAACATTCGGAGTGAAAATTATCAGCAGCACACAGGTTCTAATAAACCTGATGCCAAAGCTATTGACAGTGGCATAGAAGACAGTGAAGAAGGGCTCCTGTCACCGAGGAGGAGGCGCAGAGGAGTGGAGAACACAGAACCCGTGATTCCACCTAAAAGGGGGAGAAGAGCGAGGAACGGCCAAGGTAAAGCAGCTTCTCCAGGAGATCCTCATGGAACAACGAGAATGCTTCGTAAAGACCCATCCCCCAAGGTTGCACAGAGAGATGAACAGACTTGTGACAAAGCTCCTGAGGCTGCCACAGCACAAGAATCTGAAAACGGCACTAAACTTGAACTGAAGACAACAGAGAGAAGAGTTAAGTCTTTGAGAAGTACCAGAAACAGAAAGTACTCAGCTGAAATAAAAGCAGACCCTCGTGGGGTCGCACTTGAAAATACACAAAACATTCAGAAAACTGAGGAAACATCGACTGAAACTGATGCTGAAACACAGTCCCACGTGAAAAATGAGATGAGAGGATGTGAAACAGAAAACGCTCAGGAAATTACAACAGAGGCAGCTCAAAGATTAAAGGCAGAATCAGCTTCTGCAGAGACAAACAAAATGCCAGTCAGTGCTCGGAACTTGGAAACAAACAGGGCTAGAAACAGGAGAGGTAAAAAAGACACTTTGGAGCAAAAAGGAGGTGAATTTACTGAAGATGTGAACAGCCTAAAAGTAATTACTCCCAAATTGAAGTCAGAAACAGAAGTGGAGGAATCTTCTCCCCAGGATTCCTTGGGTTCTGTTTGTGTCAGTGCAGCCCAAGCCAGGAAGGACCAGCCCAGCCCAGCTGCCCCAGCAGTCCCTGCCTCAGACAGTGCCAATCCTGCTCAGGGCCGTCCAAGCAGGACGAGAAACAAACAGGAAATACTTCAAGCAAAGCAAACTGGAATCCTGCAGGAGAATCCAGCACAAAGAAATGCAATGATGTGCAGAAGAGGAAGAGGTAAAAAAGTTAAATTTCAGCTTGAAGAAGACTGTTCCAAAGTGGTTGAAGGAAAAAGGAGTTTACCTGGGGAGGATGAAGGGATGACTGACAAAGATAATCAACATGAGGATTCAGAAAATCTTCCTTCACAAGTAAGGAGGGGCAGGAGAAAGCAACTTGATTCCATTCCACAAATAGCTAGTCCTGCCTTTATGGAAAAACAAACATTAGATGCAGATCACAGGAAAGATGAGGCTGTTGCACAAGAGCAGGAATCGGCTTTGGAAGCTGCTCCCTCTTCAACAGAGAACAATCCGGTGAGACGAGGGAGGAGACGCGAGGTGGCTGCGGCATCACAGACATCCAGGTCTCCTTCCGTCAGAACGAGACGAGGGGTGCCGGAAGGTGATAAAAAGACGGCTGAGAGAGAAGATGAAAATCCAGCTCTGGGAAATAAAACTTCGGAGGCAAAAGTGAATGCATCAGCAAGGGACAGAAGGAAAAAGACTGATCCGGCAGCAGAGGCAAAAAGTTCAGCTGCTCTCCAGAGAAAACGTGGCTTGTTGGAGAGTGACGCCGAAGATCAGGGTACTGCTGAGGAACAAAGTGTGCCTTTGGAAGCAGCGTCCTGTGCAAAGGAGAAGCCACCAGGAAGGGGCAGAAGGAAACAAACTGCTCTGGCATCACACACAGCAAATTCCAGCTCTCTTCGAGAGAAACGCCGTTTGCCAGCAGGTGATGGTGGAGAAGCTCTGAAAGAAGAGCAAAACGTTCCCTTAGAAACTTGTGATCCATCTGGAAAAGAAAATCAGCTGAGAAGAGGCAGGAGGAAAGAAATTGTCCCCTTGGTAGAAACCAAAAGTTCTAGTCAGGGAAAACAGGGCCCGTCAAAACAAAGCGGTAGGAAAAATAACAATAGGGAAGCCAAACGGAGTTTGGACAATTCTCCTTCCCAGGAAAATAGGGATCTTTCAGAAGAGAACTCAAGGCAAGCAAGCACTTCACTGGCTCTTAGTCCCACCTCACTTCAAGGTTTGCCAGGAGATGGTAAGAATGGGATTCCTGAAGAACAGCAAAGCAAACTCTTGGAAGGAGCTCAGCCTGCAAAAGAAAACCCGACAAGAGCGGGCAGAAAGAAAGCGACTTGTTCCACCTCTGAGGAAACTGCTTCCACTTCTCTTAGGGGAAAACCTGACCTGCCCAGAGGCAGAGGTCAAAAGAGGATTCTTAAAGAAGGTGAAGATACATCTCCAGAGCAAAATCCATGCCAGGGAAGAACGAGGCCATTGAGGAATAATAAAAGTAAGGTGCAGTTCACATTAGAGGCAGCTACTTCTCTCCATAAAAGCAGTGACTGTCTGGAAAATGGCAGCACTCTGGAAACTCAGGATTTGTGTGGGACACGCCCTGGTTCTGAAGAGAATCAGCCTGGAAAAGGCCGAGAGGGTGACCCTGCTCCACAGGCAGCCTCCACTTCGCGCAGAAGGAAACGCCAGCTGCCAGCAGAGGATGTGGCACCCAAAAGATTCAGATCAGGTGAGGCAAAGATTGGCTTTCTCTTTTCTCAGGTTGTCTAAATCACGTGTAGATACAAGAATAATGTGTACAGAACTGTGGATCGCAGAATCGGGACCATTCCGGTTGGGAAAGATCCAAGATCCCAGTTTCCTCAGCAGCTCCTGGTGCTCCTGCCCCAGCTCCATTCCCTTCTCTGGTGCCTCCCCAGTGCCCAGTACAGGGGACAATCACTGTCCTGGTCCTGCTGTCACCTAAAATATTCCCTGGAATTTTCAGGTTGACTTTGAAACTCCCAGTTAGCAAATATTATCAGATCAATGCATTGAAGCAGAAATGACAGCAACTCTTTAGAACCACACACTGAGGAATTTCCTGCCATAAAACTTCCTCTGTTTTCATTTTTGCAGGACTTTGGTGTTGGTTGTGTTTTAGTTTTCCATATCAGTGGAAGGAATTGTAGCTGAGATGGGAGCTAATTGGTTTTGGTGCTCTCATTAATGTTAACCTACTTTCAGAAATAGCTGTAAGTCCTCAGGGACCCAACTTAAAGGATATTGGATGTGCAGAAGTGTGGGCTTGGTATCTGGTTTGTCGAATTCATAGATGTAATCTTTGGAATGTTGTCATGGGGGACATTTCCTTTCAAAACAATGGAGGTGGAGATGGAATTTTGTGGGAAATGTTTGATCGATGATACAAATTGACATTTTTCCATGTGCAAATAGGGAAGGACGAAAATGGGTCTCTACAAAACGGAAGAAGAAACAAAACTAAAGGACTTGGAGAAGAGGATGCAAGGGCAGCTCAGACCACTGGAGGGATGGACAGGAAGACAAGATCCAGCACAAGAACGAGGAAATAGCCTTAAGAGTCCCAGAACCAGTTCTTAAATCAATTCAGTAATTCCAGTTACAAGTTTTTTTAATGTGAATTGATTTGCACTCAGATTTTAAACTCAGATTTTTGATAACTCTGTGGTTGCTTTACAAAATATATTTCTTACTGGGTTTACAGATAGAGGGTAGATATTTTTTTAGTAGCATTGGTGGTTCCTAAACCATGGGGTGCTTGTGCAAAGCTGCAAACATAAAATCCTTTTTGTTACACCAGCGTTTCTCCCCCTGTTCCTGTTGATCAGTACCGCAATCAGGAAGCCATATTACTGCTATTTTCTGCTGAAATTTTCATATGCTGAAGTTCTGGTTTTCACTGGAGTTCTGTAAATATTCTTTTAAAAAAAAAAAAGCTATAGTTGTATTAGCAGAACGATTATGCTAAATTTTTTTATAATTTTTTTAAACTCGTGTTAAAAAGTGCAGATTTGTAAGTCATTAAACTTGTAAACAATTTGGGACTTGTTTTCTTTTTTGGTCTTAAGAATGTAATTGCTGCTGCCTGACGAGTTCATTTCTAAGGTTCATCCTCTCTAGTTGATGTGGTTTGGAGCCACCATTTTAGGACCTTTTACAGGTAATTTATCTTCGAGGCTGGGGGCTTCTTAAATGCAGAAACAGACAAAACTCAGCCTGGGCATCAAACTTCTGTGCAGTTTTTAGACCTGACTTAAAATCCTACGTGTTTATGTGGGGTGTGAGGAGTTCTGGGTGTTTCTGCAGCAGAGCAGTTGGAGTTGGAACAGTTTAGGGTGGAAAAGACCCCTGAGATCAGCTCCAGCCATCCCCAAGTGCCACATCCACACGGCTTTGGGGCACTTCCAGGGATGGGGACTCCACCACTGCCCTCAGCAGCCCCTGCCAGTGCTTTACAGCCCTTTCCATGGGGAAATTCCTGCTGCTGTCCACCCTGAGCCTCCCCTGGCCCAGCCTGAGGCCGTTCCCTCTCCTCCTGTCCCTGTTCCCTGGCAGCAGAGCCCGACCCCCCCGGCTGCCCCCTCCTGTCAGGAGCTGTGCAGAGCCACAAGGTTCCCCCTGAGCCTCCTCTGCTCCAGCCTGAGCCCTTTCCCAGCTCCCTCAGCCGCTCCTGGGGCTCCAGGCCCTTCCCAGCTCCGTTCCCTGCCCTGGACACGCTCCAGCCCCTCCGTGTCCTTGTGAGAGGTCCCAGTTGGATGCTGTTTGGGTATTTTCAATTCCTCTTTTTGGGAACAAGATTGACCCTTTCTTAAGGTGAGTTCACATTTTTGAAGTCTGTTCTCTTCAAAATCCATAATAGATTAAGAAATGCACTGGCTGATGTGCAGACTTTAAACCTCAGATGTGATACGATATTAAGAATTTGGTTTTCTTAATCTTGGATTTTTTGCTTGTTTGTTTTTTATTACATGGAATGTGCTGTACCCATAGCCACAGGGGGGTTTTGTCAGATTATAATGCAATTTTTTTTAATCTATTTCTAGTGTGTAGATTCCAGTCTGTACATCCAGGGTTGCTCCATCCCAAGAGCAGAATTTGGTATTTTCCCTTGAACTTCACATGGTTGATATGAGAAGTGGAATATGTTATGGTGGGGGGGTTTTTTGGTTTGGTTTTTTGTGGTTTGTGTTATTTTTTTTAAACTCTGTTTCCCAGTCATGGCGTTCCTAAAACTTTAGCCCTAAAATGTCAGAGGAAAGCAAATGTTACCATCCCACCTAAAATCAAAACAGCCTCCTCTGCACAAGCACCTAGGCCAATGCCACGGTTGGGAAATAAAAGGATCCAGAGGAATATTTTTGTGTTTCTAAGTGGTTTGGGTTTTTTTCTCCAGTCACTCTGATTTCTCACTTTTGGGTCTGGTCCTCGTTCAAATCTAACAGAAGCTCAGCTCAGATTAAATGAGTGGATTTTCCTCCTGAGCTGGGGTTTCCCCACTTCCAGCCCAATCTATCCTTCAGGAATTGTCTGCTTCCCTCATTCCCACTTTCCCAGGCTGCCTCGCTGGATCTTGTCTGCAAACCGAGCAGGAATCCTGGTCACAGCCTTCTCGAAGGCAGGCAGCAGAGTCCATCCCTAAGGAGTCCATCCCATTGCTCCGGTAGGAATTGGAGACATCTCTAAGGTTGGATCCCAGATTTTGTACTGCCAGGAGCACCCACGGCCGATGAAGATCTGTGCAAGTCCAGATCTGTGAAGAGATGGACAAGGCAGGATGGGAATTCCCAAAGTAAAGCAGGCTGAAGTGTGGAAGTCTCCCTCTAAGTGATGCTGTATCATTTTTGGGAATGTTCTACAGCCAGACGGGGAAAACAGGAGTTTAAGGTACGTGGCCGATGCATTTTATTGTGCATAAACCTGGATTTGGTTGTGAGGACACTGCAGCCACCACGGCTTTGCTCGCTCTCCTGGACATTCCCAGAGGGGATTTCCATAGTGCTTTTTTGTAGAACTGATATTTAACATGAATTCCTGCTGATTCAAATTTTATAAAGATGTAATTTACGGGCAGCTACATCTCCGCTCAGAAAATTTGAAACTGCAAATCTATTTCAAGGCAGATAATTCTGAGGGAGAACTGAAATCTTTTATCTGAGGGGTCAGCCAAAGAAACAAATCTCTTTCCTCTAGAAAATTTCTTCCCAGAAAATTTTCACATTATCTTCTCTGTAATTTCTGTAGTGTCATATCTTCATTGTTGGTTGTGTGGCAACAAATTAAAAAAAAAAATGGAAACATGGCAGAAAAATTTCATTGTTAACTTTCTGCATCGTCAATCTTTGATTTTTCATCTGGGCAGATGACTTCCTGGAAGGAAGGAAGGAAA
>VZRN01005861.1:175082-190402 GCA_013397935.1 Dasyornis broadbenti | reverse complement strand
GGAAGGAAGGAAGGAAGGAAGGATGGAAGGAAGGAAGGAAGGAAGGAAGGAAGGAAGGAAGGAAAGGGACATAAATAAAAAGGTCAGGAAGCAGAGGTTCCTCTTAGAGTCACCCATGATTGTGCTTGCATTTACAAGTCGCTGGGTATAGGATATATTTATATATTTTTTGTATCTACAAGTTTATTTAAAAGGTAACTTGGCAAGTGAATTTGAAGGAGTAGTAAAGAAGAAATAAATACTTTAAATGTTGTTTCAACAGAGCTGCCTGTTGATGATATTTCACCCCACGGACTCATTTAGGTTGGAAGAGCCCTCCAAAACCATCAAGTCCAAGCCCAGCACTTCCCAGGCCACCCCTAAGCCACGTCCCCAGGTGCCACATCCTCGTGGCTTTGAAATCCCTGCAGAGCATTTATTATTTAAGCAGGGATTTTATTCTTTTTCCAGGGGTGTGAGTGTGAACATCCTTTTGATGGCACTGTCACCGCTGCGCTGTCGATTGTCACCGATCCACATCAGTTCCCTGCGGGAACCTCCATCTCCGCTCCGAATTTCATCTCCACACTTATTAAAAATAGACGGACTTTCTGCTTCCACCACATAAATAAGGTTGAAAAATCATCTTGGTTGTCACAGAGAGTTTCCAAACCTTCAAAACTTCCTGACAACAAAACTGGATTTTAATATTTCAGCCCTGCATTGTAATCAATGCCACAGTTCTGTCTGTTCCTGACAGTCTCTTTCATATCCAATATCCTTCCAGACTTGTGCAAGTTCTTGGCTTGAAGGAGTTTCTTGACAGCAAGATGAGCTGTTTAATTGCATGAAATATGGGAAGGAGTCTTGCATTGGTTGGAATTTTGCACCTTTTAATTTGTCTCTTTCCGTGGCATTCCTCTCCTGACTTGACCTGGAGGTGTGATGCTATTTTGGGAGAACAGCAGGAGTGCAGTTGTTAACCTTGGAGCCGAGCTGTAAACACCACCAGCTCCTGTAATTTCCCAGAGGCTGGGGGCTGATGGAGACAATTCTCAAAGATTAAAAGATATCAGGTAATTGAGGATCTTTGAGGACGTTGTCTCCATAGGTTCCCACTCCAGCTTCCTTCCCCGTTCCTTTAGAATATAATTTATGGCTGCTACTCGGAGGAGGTCACAAAAAAAAAAAAAAGAAATCTGGAGACAGGTGGGAACTCCCACTCTTTTTAAAAACCACATGTGAGGTTCCCTGCTGCTCCAAAAGTCACAGTTAGTGAATATTCTCAGTGAATATCCTCAGGCTTGCGAGCAGAGGCTGGAATTTGTGGATAAAATAAACTTGAGGAACATCTCATGAAGTAAATTTGCCTTCTGGAGTGCTAAAAAGGGTCATGAAAAGCCAACTGGAATTTAAATATCAGGGATGCGGAGTCGTCTGGGAAGTTTTTATGGTGTTCAGGCAGATGTCGATGTTTTTATGGCTCGTGTGAGTAGCAGGTAGGTCAGGACCTGTCAGCCGGTGACAAGCAGTGGGCATTAACGCTCAAAACTGGGAGAAATCAGGGCATTGGAGAACTCAAAAAACAATCCTGTTTTCATCTTCCGCATGATAAATGTCACTTTTTGGTTTTCATGAATTTAAGCAAGTTCCCCATATTAATGCAGCACTTTTTCTTCTCCAGAAGGACTTTTTGAATTTCAGCAGAAGGCAGGATTGGGCACGGCTAAAATACACCCCTGTAGCTCCAGACTGATGTTTGACAGCCACGAGTTCTGTAGGACAGAGGGCAGACAAAGTAACGAGCAAAGCATTCTGTATTTCACTGAAAAGATCCGTTTTAACAAGAGGCAGTCAGAATTCGGGATTCAGGGTAGGGATGCCATAAAAACATGGCAGAAGCGCTTCGAAATCCGCTCACTGCTGATTTTGGGCAGCGTCATTCAGGATCGCCTTGTCCAGGAAATATTTTTAGCCAAAGCCAGAGGAAATCAAAGCATTTTGAGACCAAAATCCCTGTGTCTGTGTGTATCAAGGAAGAAACACTGGCAACAAATCAGCGTTTTTAACACTGCTTTCAGTGCTACTATTAGAATTATCTGAATAAAGTTACTACATTTTAAAAGTTATATTAAGATAAAAAACCCTTGCCAGAAATGACCTCGTGGCTTGTTTTCCCTCCTAACACTGGATGGGAATTTCAAACAAAGCCTGTGTGAGAGAAGTCTCACTCCTCAGTGTTCATTTAGGAATTCAAAACCCCAATCCTGACTTCAGGCCAGCAGCTTAAAACCTGCTGAAACAAATCCTTCAGCATAAATGTCCTGGCTCCAGGAGAGATCTGGACTAAGTGAACTGCAGCACTTTGAAAGAGAAGTTTATTCCAGTTTAACTCGAGTTTAAACTTGAACAGGCACAATAATTTGCTGGATTGGAGTTGTTTTCAGGTTCCACTAGAAGAGAAACTTCTTACCAAGAAATTGCAACTCTTCCATTAAGCAAAAACCTTGTGATTTCCAGAAAAAAAATACTGATTTTTTGCTATTTGTGGTAGGAGACGAAAGGACTGCACAGATTTGCAGCCATCTGAAAAGTGTAAGTTTATTTCTAAATTTCTCAATTTATTTCCGAGTAGGAGTCCATTTCAAAAATGAATTCAATGTTAATATTTAGCTTTTTAATAGAAATATCATTATAAAAATATGCTAACATGAAATTATTATCGAACATTTTTATATTTAATATTTAGCTGTTAAAATTTCCTTAATATCATTTCCTTCAGTGAGAGGATCACATTTTCTAGGACAAGATATCAAGTGCTGGCATGGTGGAATGGAAATTGGGATTTTGTGCAATTTGAGAGTTTTCCAGGCTGCTTTATGGAAGAATGTAAGGAAATCTAAATGGCTACTGCGTGGCACAGGAATGAGCTCCTGATCTTCTCCTCTGCTCCTTCCAGAGCGAGTTGCATCTCCAGCAGGATCCAATGCTCTCAGTTTTGCAGCTCTAATTTAAATTGCAGTGTTTGTGAACACCAGGGAAAGTTGCAGGTTTCACTGCCCTCAAGAAGGTCAAACGTATTTTTCTAAAAATCAGCTAATTAGAGCTATAAATTAAATTAGACCAGGCTCCTCTCAACCACCTACGAGCATTCCCCCTGCAAATCTCGGAAGCAGAACACTCTGCCATAAATCCCTGTTTTTCTTTGAGAGAGGACATCCCACCAGCTGACCAAAACCATGCTGGTGAACTTTGTAATCAATATTTCGCACGTGTTCGTAAAACTCTCAATGACCTATTTTTAAATAATGGGAAACGAGAAACCCCTCCAGGAGGGTCAGGCAGATCAGAAATCATCCATGAGGCGAGCGAAGGGCCAAATTCATTTTAATTTAACCCACCGAGAGCATCCCTTCAGTCAAAGCCCGAAACTAAGTTTAAAACTAAAGCTGGGACTTTTAGGGGCTGGGCCAGATGAAAACCCGTCAGCTTTTCTGGTTTGAAGTTGAATCTGACCAAAACCACGGCTCATTATCCACATGCAAATCAGGCCTGCGGTGCCTTTCGGAGTGGGGGCATCACTTTGCAGCCCTCCCGTTAAAATGTGTGATTAATCCCGGCCAAGTCAAGCCCACCAATTAGCACCAGCTCGTTTTCCTCCTTTTCCAGCGTGTGCCTCCTTTGCTGCTCTGCACGTTGTTCATTACTTGGTGCACCTCGTGCCAATTAGGCAGCGAGGCAGGCACAAACTCTAATTTGATCGTCGGGAGAGTCGCCTCCCAAGATCCTGCGGAGTCAGCGGAGACGCGGCCGCTCCTCCAGGGCGCTCCAGCCCGGCTTGGTGCTCCCGTTCCCCCTCTGGAGAAGCCTCCTGCTTTCCATTAACTAAAGGGAAAGCCTTGATCCCGAGGCAAACGATGGCCCTGCTCAGCCGCGCTCCCATTTTAATGAAGGAAGGCCCAGGCAGAGTTCGGCTGCCGAGTTCCAGGGCAGAGGAGGCCTCTGAGTGAGCAGAAACACGGACACCACCAGCCCACAGCACTACCCCGCTCCACCTTTCCCAGTCCCTGGCCATAGGATCAGTGCTGTCCACAGGCCCAGCAGCTCCCCCTTGGAAAACTCCTGTGTTCCCTCAGGACAGCACCGAGCACACCAACGCAACGGCACGGAGGAACGGGACTGATGAACCTTTAAAGGGATCAACGTTATGAAGTGATGTTGGATGTGGCGCCTATTTCATGGAATTCATGGAACTCTGGAGTCACTTGGGTTGGAAAAGGCCTTTGAGTCCAAGCCCAGACCTGTTCCGCAGAGCTGCCAGTTGCTGTAAATAGAAATGTCCGCTCTGAGGTTGCGCTCCAATGGACCCTGAAGAGGAACAGCCCCTTCACCGCGCGCACTGCTGCTCCCCTTTGGTGCCAACTTTTCAAAGTCCAAATCCCCTGCCAGCGTCTCGGAGCGGACCTCGCCCGGTGAGGCAGGACTCAACGTCCTGTGCTGTAAAATGAGGTGAATCCTCCTGGAAGGTTCGGGAGAGCCCACCCTGAGCAGTACCACAGCCGGAAGAGAGCGGCCAGTGAGTGCATTTAACGCCTTTTCGTATTTAAAATTGCCTTGTCATTTGAGAAATGAGCTCTGCATGCTTTCTGCTGGAAAAGATCACCGTGGAGTTTCATTTTTGGTGGGGTACCCGCTTGGGCAGCTCAGGTGTGTTGCTAGCTGAACCAAAATTATTAACCTTAATACAATTTTTAAACAATTATTAAGCTAATCGGATGCAAATTAAACAAAATGAACCTATAAATATATGTGTTTTTCAAATTAGTAATTGGATTTTTTGATGATCTTTGGCTTGACATTGATAAGCTGCTTCTCATAACAGTCTAATTAGGCAATATGTAAACTTTGGCATTCGGTTCTGTCCTAGTGGCTTTTTCAAATGATGTTTGTAAAATTTGCAATTTCATATTACAGATTAAAAATTAAAAACTGCAGGAGGCTAACATTAAAATGAGAATTCATTTCATGGAAAGCCCTGTAGACAAAATTCACCCTAATAGAATTGTGCATAAGGGGCTGCAAATCATGATCTATAGTTACACAGGGGAAGGCTTGTCAAAACCAGTATTGTTGGCCTGTAGTTCTATTCACAGCATTAAACCCATCAGCGCAGTCACTTTGGGGAAAATGCGAACATTATCAAAGAACAGTAAATTAGCAAGAAATTAAAGCATATACCCTTGCATTTCCAAAACAAAAGATCCCTTCATTAAAAACCTTTCATCAGTGGTTTAATATTCATAGCAGTAATTTGCATAACTAAATCAGTTTTCACTGATGAGAGACGACCAAAGTTTTTTTTTTTTTTTTTTTCCTTTCCCTTCACTAATTTCTTTTTTGAATGAGCCCTCTAGTTTTTTGATTAAAATTTCACACCAGTAGTTGAGCAAAATTGAATACATGACTTCACTGTATTTGTGAGCATCCTCCTTTTCAGGCCTGGGTTCAGTGTTGCTGCTGGGTGAGAAGCAGTGGCTGGGGTTGCTTTGTTTACCTTCCCGCTCTCTGTCCCTCCTGTGCCTCCCATCCCGCTGCCCCTGCTAAATTCCAACCCCCAAACCCCACATTTTTGGGGTTTTATCGCCTTTTCCTCCCTCTCATACCTGGACATAAGCACAGAGCAAGCAGATGACGCAGACGAGGTAGGAAAAAAAAAAGTCATCTGAGTGCACATTAAGAACTTTCTCTGAAAGGAAAACCCTTTTTTTCTAAGTACTTTTTTTTAATGTTTTCCAAAGACCAATTCCCTTGTGAGAAGCAGGGAGGGAAGAGGAAACATGTTTGCCTCAGGGAATGAAGACAGAAAAGTCTTTTTCAGTATAAATCAGGGTTTTTTTCAGGAACTATTTCAAGGAGTTGATGGTTGGACTTGATGATCTTAAAGGTCTTTTCCAACCTTAACAATTCTATGATTCTGTGCAAAATAAATGTACATTGTGCTGGCTGAGCAGCCTTTATGAGAAATTGTTTTGAGAAATAATGAGATTTAATTCAGTCCAAGTCATTAGGAGATGCAGTGGGCAACCGGTCGTGCAATATTTACGTGTGGGTTTGCTGGGCACTGATTTGTACATCTGAAATAATCAAATTTATTGGGACCCTGATGCGACCTCAGTCACCGAAAACAACTGTAATAACAAGGAGCAAAGACTTCATTTCTCCTCTTATCCAAACTTTTGGTCATTTATTATTGGATGGATAGAAACTGCTTTAAAATGCTTAATCTTTCCCCTTGCATCCTTAATTATTCAAGGTGTGATCTCCCCGAGTGTTTGTGCTTTAGCCAGCAAACAATATTTCATACAATTATGATCTGTTAATTCTGACTGATACTGAAGCGGATATTGGCAGGCTCTCCCAAGTTTTAACTCCATTTTTAAAGAGAGGCCTTGAAAGAGAAGAACCTTGTCTTCACAGTAACAAAGGCAGAGATTTCTTGGGTTCTTGTATTTTCCTGTCATTTCTTTGAGTGAATCATTCCGTGAGAAGAACTGTTTTGTCATTTACTTTCAGTCCAGTGTCCCGCTGCGAAGGAACGAAAGGAATCGAGATGAACAAGGGTTGTTTGTGGTTTATATCAACCAGCTTTGCTCCCAGGAATACCAAAACCTGGGTATGTTGAGAGCAGCCGCTCGTTATTCTGCCAAAGAGGGGGCTTGGGTCTTGTTGCTGATGCTCCAGGTGGTTCAGCTGATGGGATTATGGGTCTGTTTTTTAATATTTTCCATTAAAATTTAGCAAGGAGCTTTCTGGGGGAGCAAATCCGCTTTGTTGGCACCCCATGGGCTGAAGGCCTCCCAGACGCCAGGGAATGCGTTTGCAGGGAAAACTCATCACCTTCCAGTGCAAGCAGGAGAATCTTTTCTTCACAGAATCCCGAGTTTGGGTGGGAAGGGAACTTAAATCCCATCCAGAGCCACCCCTGCCATGGCAGGGACACCTCCCACTGTCCCAGGCTGCTCCCAGCCCTGTCCAGCCTGGCCTTGGGCACTGCCAGCGATCCAGGGGCAGCCACAGCTGCTCTGGGCACCCTGGGCCAGGGCCTGCCCACCCTCCCAGGGAACAATTCCTTCTCAAGATCTCATCTCAACCTCTCCTTTCTTCAGCCTTGCCCATTTTAATATAAATTTACAGCCCATGTACCAGAAAAGTAGAGCAAACCTAAGTAAAAGCCCATCACAATCCAAATGATGGATAATCTCCATTTAAAAAAAAACCAAATTTCAATCTGCTTGGTCTGTGCTAATCATCTAAAGGACAAGGCAGAAGAACAAAAAAGGACAGAGAGATTTGATATTTTGCTTAATTATGTAACTATTAGAAACTTGGGTAATAAAAAACTCCCTGTAGTTTAAGGAGAGATATGATAATGATAAAGACTGAAATTTTGTTGTTTATTATTGATTTATTGCAAATAAGATGTATATTCCTAATACGACATATTAATATAAGTTAATACAGCTAATATCGCTAAAGTAGAGACTTTGCTAAAAAAATCAGTTTAAGTGCACAGCCTGCTTCAGTTCGTGTCTTTGCACAGTAATTAATTAATGTGTGGAATGCCCATTTTAAATTGCAAGCTGAGACATTTGGGGAGGCAGGTTTACCACGCAGAAGTGACTGGGTAAAATCGACTCAAATAACCCAAACACCATCCTTCTCTGTTCTGCTGATTGTTACTGCTGTGTCTCACTGTCGTGTGCCTCACTTACCGAAACGCTCCACACTAAACTTTTTGGTGGCTGGGATTTTTCAATTTTTTTTTTTTTAAATCGAATATCATCCGGCTTCCTCGAGAAATCCTGGTGGTAGCCCCTGACCCAAATGTACATCCAGTGCTGTTCCCCCATGGCCCTGGCCTATTTATTGCTTTCCTAACTACTCCAGTTCAAACAGGAGCTCAGAACAAAATTGAAAATGAGCTTGGGGTCTCTTTCTAGTCCCAATTTGTTCGCTTCCAAAACCACCACCCAATTTAGCAGGGCTGCTCAGGAGAGGGCAAAGGCTGGAATAGCAGGGGTGCGGGAGGGCAGGGCTGGAGTGCTCTGGCAAAACAGCATGGAAGAGCCTTCCCAGCACTGGGTAACTCCTCAGCTGTGACAATTAGCAGCAGGAACTGGAGAAGGCTAAAAAAATGTTGTTTTTTTTAATAGTCCCCACTCAAAACGTGTGTATTTAAATCCGGAAGGAACTCCGGCAGCGAGACAGGTTATTACTGAGGACTCAATATCAATTTATTGCTATTTCTCACGGTGCTGCAGGCTTATAAAGGTGGAAAACACCTGATCAGGAGGGGCATTTTATCAGGAAAAACATTCCTGTTTCCATTTGTCCCTTGTGCTGGAGGAAGCCCTTGTCCTGTACAAAATTAGGGGCTTTAGTGCTCAGAGAAAAGGGCTTTTTGTGGTGGAAACGAGGTGCTTCACATCCTCAATTGCCCACTGCAGAGTTTGTTTTTAACTGGTTGCCCAGAATAGAAACTTTAATTTCATTTCATTTCATTTAATTTCTTTTAATTTTTTAATTTTATACAGAGGCGGGGCTTGCTTTGCATGGTTTACACGGATGCCTTCTCAGAGTGGAACCAAAGTCATGTTTGGGTAGGTAAGTGAATACTGACCTGGGAAAAAAAATTGAAAATGTAAACGAAAAGTGGGGAAAAAAAGTAGGTCTTATTCTTGTCCTAGTGGAAAATCTTGACAAGAAAATTCAGAATTAGATTTAAGTGGTGCTTTGAGATGGGTCTCTGTGGTAGCTGCTGTTTTCCAGGGCTCACCCTTCTCCTGCTCCAGGTTATTTCCCGGCATCAGCTCAGGATCGCCTGCCCCTGGTCCAGTAAATGCCCATGAGCGGTTTCATTGCTTTTGGATGCGCAAGAGGCGCCCGTGAAAACTTTCCTGCTCTAAATTAGGAGTAAATCCAACTCGTTAAACCCCCAGAAACCCCACAAAGTGTAAGAGAAGAAGTCAAATCAAAGATTTAGAAATGAAAGTGAAAACTCGAGGTTTTTGGTTTGCTTGAGGTGTCGATGGCGCGGCAGAAACACCGCACACAAATATCACTCCAGGACCATTTTTTTAGACTCCATTCCTGTTCTCCTGACATTTTCCACTTGGCTTCACATGGATTTGGCGCCAGGAGACGCCGAGCACTCAGCAAAGCAGGTGCTTGGTCTGGGCAGGAATAGAATCGCACCTTTAATAATCATTTTCATAATTAATAATTAATTTCCTAAAAAGATAATTTTGCTGTTGAAATATTGAGGTGGTCTTATTCCACCTGTGCTTTTAAGGAGCACTCATGAAAAATGCATGGACTTGAATCTGGGATTTGTATGGATGGCACAGGAAACAGGCTTCCTCCTACAATTAATTATTGCTACAGCTGCCTCAACGAGAAGCTTTTATTCCCGTCAGGTAAAAAAGTCTCTTCTAAGCACAGACATAAATATTTTTTAAAAATAGTGAAACGGGATGAAAGAATTCGAGAATTTGGTAAGAACTACATGGATGAAATTGTGCTTGCTGAAGTGAATGAATGATGAATTTGGCTTCAGGAAAGATGAAGCAGCTAAATGTGAATGAAGTATTCATAGTATTCATTCACACAGGATTTTAATCTTCGCACAAAATTGTAGGACGTGATTTCTCTTAGACACTCTCACCTTTCCCTTTTGGCCAAGAAGCCCTCGGTTGTCCCAGGCGTTGTCACACTCATAAAACCCAAATGGATTAAACCCAGCCAAATTACAGCTGCTCTCTGTCCTTCCCAAGCCCTTCTCTCACTGGGACCACCCTGCAAACAAGAATTTAAATAAAACCCCTGCCCTGTCATTTCTTTCAGGTAAAACATAATGTCCTTGGAAGAAAATAATAAATGTTCCCTGCCAGCTGTGAGTGTGGCAAGGCACACCTGGAAATGGAGAAGTTCTGTGCGGGTTTGTTAACTGGGCTTGTTCAGGAAACATTCCCAGGGGCCAGAAGAATTCCCATAACATGGTATCCCTGAAAGTCCTTGGGGTCACAGGCTGTGGGTGCTTTCCCTGAGACACCACGGCCACGAGGAGAAAAGGAGGGAACAAAATCGTCATTTTGCCAGGATGCCGGAATGTGGATCTGATCTATTCCATTTCCCAGCAAACCCCCAGTGCTGCCCTTCCTGGATCTCCAGGACACCCCGCTGGAAGCGTTTTCCTCACATGGTTTCTCCACCTTCTGTCCAGACACAGAAACTTTTGCTCATCCCTTCCCAGGACAAAAGCTAGCGGATCTTCTGCAGGGAGCAGGCAGCTCCAGGCTCCCTGCCGAGTGCTTTTACCCTGCCTCAGGCCTGGCATTGTCCTCTGTCTTCTTTCCAGCTCTGACAAACTCCAGGACTGCTGGAGGCTCCCAAGGTCTTGGGCCACCTCGTTGTGATGACCTGGCTCAGGACAAGCAGCACCGACTCCAAAAGGAATAAATTTCTCACTCAATCAGCTCAGCCTCGTTCCATTCCTCTCCACGCTCCCATGGCAGCACTGCAGGCAGATGTTCCACCCTGAGCCCCACTTTTAGATGCTCAGCTTGCAGCTTTTCCAGGGATCCTTCAGGAGAGAGAAGCAAGAGTCGGCCGAGCCATGGGACATCCACAGGGCTGGGATCCCTTCCTTAGCTTTCCTTAAGTGGGGAAGGAATTAATCCTGTGGCTCAGTCATTTCAAAAAAAATGTATTCTGTACAACTGTTTTGGGTTTGTTTGACAAGGTTTTGGTAGTGGGAGAAGCTGTTGGAAGTTCCTCTCCTCTGGGAGAAGCTGTTGGAAGTTTTCCCCATTTCCCACAGAGCCAATTCCAGCTCCAGGATGGAGCTGCCACCAAGATGGGCCCAACAGTGACAGTCCGGCAGCTCAGGGATAACAGGGTTAAAAAGGGGATAAAGAATCCTCTGCACAACTTCAGCTGGACAGGGGAGTGAGGATATGGAAGAGGAACAGCTCTGCAGAAGCCCAGGTCCATACGGAAGGAGGGGCAGGAGCTGCTGCAGTGCCAGAGCAGAGATTCCCCTGCACCCATGGAAAGGGACCCACCCTGGAGCAGGAATCCTCCCCCAGAGGTGATGAAGTGACCACAGCCCCCATTCCCCATCCCCTGGGAATGGAGAGGGAGAGAAAACTCGAGTGAAGTTGAGCCCAGGAAGAAGAGAGGGCTGGGAGGGGAAGATGCTTTAAGATTTGGTTTGTACTTCTCATTATCCTGCTTTGATTCGATTGGTGATAAATTAAATTAATTTCCCCAAGTCGAGGCTGTTTTGCCCATGGGGGTGAGGGGTGAGTGATCTCTCCCTGCCCTTATCTCAACCCCTGAGACTTTGGTTTTATTTTCTCTCCCCTGCCCTGCTGAGGAGGGGAGCGATGGAGCGGATTTGGTGGGCAGCAGCCAGGATCAACCCTCCACCGCCACAGTGCTCTGGAATAAACTGTCAGTGGTGCAAACATCCTTTACTATTCCCCCCACCAAAAAAAAATTAGATAATCAAGTCACAGTATTGAAAAGTGGCTGCTGTGCATGGGGAGTTACAGTATTTTATCACAAACGTGATGAGTTTAATGTACACAGTTCACAGCACTCGAGCGGCTCCTCAGATTGAAGGTGGCCAAAATCCCTGGTGCCACCAAGGGCTGGAGACCCTTTCTCCAGAGATCTGTACATTGGTGCTTGCTCAAAACCAAAAATGAAGTGTGGCACTTTCTGTGGCCAGAACTTCATTTTTGATCAATTTACGTTACCTGCAAGCTCTGTTTCTGTAAACATCTAAACAGAGTTGTTGTCTGTGTCTGTACCCAGTGCAGATTTTTAAAAACGGTTTTGTTTTGTGCTCCAAAGAGCGCTTCAAGGAAAAAAAAAATTGCATTGAGCTAAGTGAGAATTTGACTTTAAAATGTTAAAAGCCTTTGCATTATCCAAGATGAAAGATAAGATGTTGATCAGAGGTTTTACCTTTGTAACTCAGCATGACTGTAGGGACATAGAGACTTTTCTGTTCCTAGGTGTCCCATTTAAGAAGATTGTGTAGCGGTGGGTTACGGAGAAATCACCAACATTGTGTGTAAATGTACATTTCTGAGAGAATACAGTGGTCACCCCGACTTTTTTTATTGCAGCTTGGAAATGGAGCTTGGAATTTGAAAATATTTATTCCTCTCTTTCTCTCTGAAGTTGTAATTCCCACATGAGGGGTTTGACTGCCTCCTCCTGTTTGAGTTCCGTTCCCATTGTTTCCCCTTTTGTAAAGTGGGCGAGAAATGACAGAAAATCAGGGCACAAGTTTCCTCCAATGCACCGAAGTTCCCATTAATTGTTGCCATTCTTTCTTTGATTTGGGCGGCTTCATTTGTTTGTTTTTCCTAAAGTGTCTCGAGAACCTCCCTGCGACGCTCCCGGGTACCCAAAGACTTCCCTTCTTTACTTGGTCCTTGAGACTTTCCAGGTGAAATTTCAACTTCTGCCTCCTGTAATGCTTCCCACCCTGCTGCTGCTCCCCCTCCCTTTCCGTGGGAATCTCCTGAAATTAGGCTGGCATTCAGCTGTGCCGGGACAGCTTCACACTTCGGGGGAATGAGAGACCAAAAATTCTGCAAGTGCAGCACGAGCTGGGTGAGTGTTTACACCCCGGAGGGATTTTGGATCCTGCCCCACAAGCAAACTGTGCTTTATGCCGATCAGGGAGTCAGGAAATCCGGCCTCAACATCCTGGGCAGCCATCCAGGCATGAGTAGCCCCCGGGTCAGTGTCACTACCTGGGCAATGCTCGGAACCGCAGCAGTCAAAGACGCAGTTTCAGCATTTAATTGCCGGTAATTAACTGCAAACGCCACCGCCCAGTTGCCTCTTTTAGCGGCCACTCTGGGGATTTTTCAGGCGAACGAGTTCTCTCAGTGATGCCTTTTTTTCCCCAAATCTGCCACCACCCTGTCAGTCCCTGTCAGCGCCGCTGTTGCCGCAGGGTGCTGCTTTACACGAGGAATTTTAGGCTGTATTGGTGTCTCCAATAGATGGATAAATTCTTCTGGTGCATCCCCTATTGGTGTCTCCAATAGATGGATAAATTCTTCTGGTGCATCCCCTATTGGTGTCTCCAATAGATGGATAAATTCTTCTGGTTCATCCCCTATTGGTGTCTCCAATAGATCGATAAATTCTTCTGGCTCATCCCCCATCCTTTCAGACTCTGTTTGTGTCCCCAGCAGCCCAGCGGAACTCCGCAGTTCCATCCGGAAGCTCCCATCCAGGTTTGCCCACAAAGTGCATCCAATCCTAAAAAATTTCTTCGGGCAGCCCCAGCAAGCGCTTCAACCTTTTTAAACCAGTTTTCCCCCCAAAAGCCAGACACAAATGTTTGCTGTAGGAGCTTCTACAGGGTCGCATGAAAATTGACTTTAGTCCTCGTTGTTTTCCATCCTGGCCACAATTCAGGTCGGTGGCTTTCTGAAAGTTTGCTGATAAAAACAATGTTCCATTTGGGTTGTTATCCAGGCAAGGGAAAGGGGTTTCCAAAGGGAATTCCCAACAGCCCGAATTCCTGGGAGCAAATGGTGTTTCTGGTAAGTCAGAGCTCAGTTCAGGCGCTGTTTAAGGCCAAGCCTAAGGAGAATTTCTGAGATCCCAGAGTGGCCAAGGAGGGCTGAGGGGATGCCACGCCACGGACAAATGTGTAATAATGCGTAATTCCTTATTTCAAGCTGTGTGACAGAGGATCAAACCCTCCTGGGCAACTCTCCAGCCTTGCAAAGGCACTGCCTTTTGCCTCCTAGGCTTGGCTGAAATGCAGATTTGAGAGGTGCCAGTATTTGTGTGAGTGATCCACAGCGGGACTGGGAAGAGAGGGATGGAAACAGTGTCTGTGGCTGGGAAATCAAGCACCCAAAAGAGGAATCTGCTGGTTTTTCCCGAGCTCTCACCATTTACACATTAAAACAAGCGGCACTTAGCCCATTTCCAGGCAGAATTACGAAACACAGCCTTCTGGGAATGCTGCCTTGTACACCCTCGAAACTGGAATTTGTGCAGACTTGAAAACAAGCTGCCTCTTCATGCTTTCCTTGTTTTCTTTTTCCTAAAGTCTGAAGAGAAAGGCCTTGCCTGCGTGTAAAAACTGCAGCATTATAAATAATTTGTTCTGTCCCTTCCGAGACCGCAAAAATGGGAATGTTTGCTTTCAGCAGAGTTTGTTTTCTGCTGACTTCATTTGATGGCTGTCCAGATAAAAATATGAGCTAATCTATTTTGACATATTTCCTCGGAGTGGGTGTGCCCTCAGCCGGCCGCGGCTATCTTAGGGAATGTCAGAGTGATGTCATGCAGCCACTCAATTTTAAATGAATTCAAGATGAAATATGACCCCTCTGGAGGCTGTTGTGCTGCGCTGAAGCTGTGCAGCCACATTCATTCACTATCAGCTTGAAAGAATTTTAAGTTTTGTTGCAATAGCAGAAATTCCGATCTGGTGTCCGAGAGATGGGAGAGATAAAATACAGCTCGAAACAGGCTCTTCTTCAAGATATTTATCATTGCATGCTTTGTAATTTTAATTTATGTTTGCTGTCTGACCTGGTTTTCTGCACTCCTGACATTCACAAATGCAGCCATCAAGTGCTTCAATGGCTGATTCACGGAGGAGGAGAAGTGACTAAATTTATTCTTTTACTTAATTAATGCCTCTGCGTATTTTCTGCACTTGAGCCAAGAGCAGGGGAATGTGCAACAGGTGACCTGAGTGCCTTAGAACGTGACATAAACATAAACCCATGGAAATGATCTCATTCCTTCGTAGATCTGCCCAGTTCTTACTGAGAGTGGGCTTGGCATTTCTGTGTTTGTCCAGCTCTGAACGTCCGGGAAGGAAGGAATAACTAAGGAAGCTATTCCTTAGTTGAAATAGCAGCAATTTCGGCTGGTTCAGATCACTCAGAGGGATGTCGAGACACAAACAACACCAACCAAAAATTCGTGCCCAACTCGTCATGTTTGTGATGTGGTGTCCTCTTTATGGAGTCACGAATCTGCTTCAATTTTAAAATTCCCCATGAATTTAAATTTCAATCTTCAGTTTCTATTAAAATTTAAATTAAAATTTCCCTCAAATATCTATAGAGGCCAGAGTTGTGATTCCCAGTTTTGCCATGGCCTTTTGAGCTTCCTTTTGGCCTCATCCCATGGCTTTTCCAACCTCAGTGATTCTGGGATTTTGTGATTCTGTGACTGTGATTCCTTCCTTCCTTCCTTCCTTCCTTCCCTCCTTCCCTCCT
>VZRN01005861.1:143866-174701 GCA_013397935.1 Dasyornis broadbenti | reverse complement strand
TTTCCCTCCTTTCCCTCCTTTCCCTCCTTTCCCTCCTTTCCCTCCTTTCCCTCCCTCCTTCCCTCCACTTCCACCCCAAGTTTTGAGGATTTCATGCCTTCATTCCTGTCTGTTTAGCTCAGAACTGGGTCTCTGCAGTCCTGTGAAGGCAGGAGGAGCCCTTGGCATGTGATGTTCAGGATCCAGGAGCAGAGCCTTGGCCATTCCCACTCGGATCCCTGCCCACCCCACAGCCCGGCCCTTCTGCTCAGATATTGATTAGCACAACAAGCTCATCACCAAATTGCCAAATTTAATTTCGATCAGTTTTGTCTTCCCCCAAGGAAAATTCACACTCGTCTTTTTTTTCCCTTTACAGGCAGCATCGGAGTTCTCCCGTCCTGGATTTTACTAGTGACCATCTGGTATTTTGCAGACACTTTACTGGTGCTGGATATTGATTTCTCTAACGATTCCTGTGCAACCCAGCTCTAATTATTTGGAATGTTTTTACAGTTTTCAAAGTAGATTAGATGCTATTTTTGATGTTGGCTCTGGTGATTTGCTTTTTCCTCCACAGCAAAAATAGACCAGGCCTAAAATTAAATAACTGGGCTCTTCATTTGTATTTTTTTTCTTTGAGAGACTTCAAAATATGTCATGTTTGTGCTGTGCTGTGGAGACTGTGGTTTTATCTGTTGTGCTAAGCAGGCCTCTGATGTGTTTTATGGAGAATTGTGGCTTCCAGGAGATTTCTCAGCTCACCTGGTGAGTGAGGACACGGCACGGGCCGGATCCCTGCGGAATCGCACACGCACAGGGTGACAGCGTCCCTGTGCTCCCACCCCTGCTCCCAGTGCTGGCGCTGAGGATGAGGCTGCAGCCCCAGAGCAGTGGCCAGGGAGCCCTTGGAGCGATTCTCCAGACTTTTCTCCGGCTGGGAAGCAGCAGAGCAGCACAAAGGCTCTGGAAGGTAGGAGCCATCCCAGTCTGGGGTGGCTGTGTCAGACATTTCCTGAAGCCCGAGCTTGGTCTCCGGAGGGGGCTTTGTGTTGCTTTGGCCTTCTCAAGGCTCTCCCACGCTGGTCTGTGCTGAAATGGTCATGAGGGGCCCAGAGGGACAGGATGAGACTCAGGAACCCAAGCCAGGGTGTGGAGCTGCTGGGGAAAACCCAGAGGAGGCCACGGAGCTGCTCCAGGGCTGGAGCCCCTCTGGAGCCAGGCTGGGAGAGCTGGGGGTGCTCACCTGGAGAGGAGAAGGCTCCAGGGAGAGCTCAGAGCCCCTGGCAGGGCCTGAAGGGGCTCCAGGAGAGCTGGAGAGGGACTGGGGACAAGGGATGGAGGGACAGGACACAGGGAATGGCTTTAAGCTGGAAGAGGGTAGATTTGGATGGGATCTTGGGAAGGAATTGTTCCCTGGGAGGGTGAGGAGGCCCTGGCCCAGGGTGCCCAGAGCAGCTGGGGCTGCCCCTGGATCCCTGGCAGTGCCCAAGGCCAGGCTGGACAGGGCTGGGAGCAGCCTGGGGCAGTGGGAGGTGTCCCTGCCATGGCAGGAATGATCTTTAAGGTCCTTCCCACCCAAACCATTCCATGATTCTGTGACAGAAGGAATCCCACCCGGCTCCTGTAACCCCTGCCCAGGCTGCAGTGCCCTGCTCAGGGGTGGAACAGCTTCCTGGGCATATTTACCTCTCCCTGGTGGAGAAATGATCCCGAGAACCTCTTGGAAAATCCCTATTTTTGTAGGAACTTCCTCCTGCGTCCTGTTCAAGTATTTACAGCAGCTCTGTTTCATCATCCCCTCATCAATATTGAAGTTTAATGTCAATATTAGTACGAAATGTCTGTGAGGGTTTGGAAAATAGGAATCGGAGAGATCAAATCTTTTATTTATGCACAGTAAATTTTTAAAGTCTCCCCGGTGTTTTGATCGAAAATGCATATTACCCAACAATTTAGTCTCCAAAGTCTGTGTCTGATGTAAGATTTATCAGGGATCTGCCACGGGGTGGTTGAAACGTGGGAAAAGTCAACGTTGGCCTCACCTGCAGCCGGGGCAGAGCAGCCGAAAGGTCTCTGCTGTTCTGGGGTTCCTGGGGAAAAAGACACAATAATTGCAAACTCTGGCTGGGGAGTGGTGCCTGGCTGAGGCAATGGATGAGGAAAAATGGGAGGAGATTCCCTGGTCCTTCAAAACTCCCCCCTGGCACGACCCTGGGGCTCCTGCCTGCTCCTTCTGCTACCCCAGGAGCTGCTCTCAGTGCTCCAGGATTTCAGCTTTTTCAGGGAAATTCTCTTGCTTCTCCTCTTGGGAACACAGAGCAACCCCTGTAAATAATAATAACAACAACGAAAATATGAATAATAATGATGATGATAATAACAATTCATAATTAATAGCTCCTGGCTTTTTATTCTGAGGCAGCATTTTCCCTCCTTTTCCTTTAAAACAAAATGTTCTAAGTAAGAATAATAACAATGTGAAAATGAAAAACTTACCACCCTGTAGGGACAAATTTGCCCATTCTTAGTAATTTTTTTTCAATTAATGGCAAATAAACATGTGTTACCTTAAATACCCTTAATTCCTAATTCACGTCAAGTAGCATTCTCTTCACCTCCAGGTTAAAGCTTCCACTGTTGGAGGCTTGGATTCTTTGCTGTCCATCTTTTATATAACTAATCCCTTTAAAATATCACGATGGTTGCTGTTAAATCCTGGCAAGTGGCAGATTTTTACAATTGTTTCTAAATTTCTGAGTGTTTAGGAGTGTGTTCTATTCATTTCTTCTTGAACCTGGAGCTTCTGACAGCGTGAAATGACAGAGACTTGCAGCTGGTCCCTCTTTCCATCCCTTCTCCCACGTTTCATTCCGTTCCATGCCCTCAGAAACCGAGCCAAATTCCAGGACAACTCCAGCCTGTTTTGGCAACGTCTTCATTGTGGGTCTGGCAGGGGCCGCTTGGTTCTCCCTGAAAATCTCCTTTGTGCACAGCAGCCTCAGTGATTATTTTGGTTAAATTTGCACATTTAATGGAATCCTAGAGTCCTGGGATGGTTTGGGTTGGAAAGGACCTTAAAGCCCATCCAGTGCCACCCCTGCCATGGCAGGGACACCTCCCACTGCCCCAGGCTGCTCCCAGCCCTGTCCAGCCTGGCCTTGGGCACTGCCAGGGATCCAGGGGCAGCCACAGCTGCTCTGGGAATTCCATCCCATCCCCTCCCCAGCCTCCCAGGGAGGAATTCCTTCCCGACATCCCATCCATCCCTGCCCTGCCTGCCCAGGTGTGGCCAGCTGGGAAGTTCTTTAAATCACCCCTACCTGGCTGAAGATCCTGTTCTGAATTTAAACCGAAAGGATGAATCTCTTCATGGCAGAGGGAAACGATGTCTGAGATTCCCTCTAGCACGGGAAAAGCAGGAAGGTGAGTGTTGAGAATCTGCATCCCAGGATGGAGCTCCTGCCTTGCTTCCAGGATTTTTTGTTGGTGTGTTTTATACAGGACCATGCATGCTGTCATCAGGAAAGAAATAAGCTGACAATAGATTTTCTTTTCTGGGCAGACAGACAGGGATTTGTGATCCTGCATCCCACATGATCCCGCAGCCACACCTGACCTTCCCCTGCCTGTGCTCGTGGCACTTCTCATCACAAGGAGCTACAAGCAGGGAAAACAACTTTGGATCCCACTTTGAAGGGTCACAAGAGACCCTGCCAATCTTCCATCCTGCCTCCCATTTGGGCCAGGAACTGTCTTTGAAAGTTTGGTAACGAAAGTATTGTTCCCTTTGGGTTACTATCCAGGCAAGAAAAATCAGTTTTCGAGGCTGCTGGTTAAAAAACTGGAGCTGGTTATCCAGCCTGAGTTCCTGGGAGCAGGCAGAGCTTCTGCCAAGCTCCATAGGAACGCCGCCTCCTCTTTATTTTATTTTATTTTATTTTATTTTATTTTATTTTATTTTTTTTCAGCTGAGCCATGACTTTTTTGGCATGGCAAGCACCACTCCTGGGTTCTTCCATCCCTCAGACAACTCCAAAGCGCACGGGCCAGCTTTAAACCCAGCACTGGTGCCCTTTCGTGCCGAGGCTGCCGCCCGGCGCACGGAGCAGCCGTTTGTGATTAATCACAGGGTTCATCCGAGCCGCCCATTTGCCACGGGAGCACCACACCGCTGGTGATTGGAGGTGGTGGCGGTGACACGGCGTGGGCAGGATCCCTGTCCAAGGGCTGCAGCAGCATGGTGGGACTGGTCTCATTTGCATGTGGCCAGGATGCTGCCAGGAAATATTAATGGCTTACTTTTTGTTCATTTAGCCTGTGTTTTTGAAAGGTGCCTAAAAACAAAAAGATCATATCTGTATGTTGTTTTTTAATTTATTTTCACCTTTTTGTCTCCTTTGGAGACCCCTGGTGTATCAGCACTTTGTTTACCACAAATTAAACCTTAGCTGATTGTTTACCAGACTGAAGACCCTTGTGCATTACTCCAGCCCTTTCCCTTTTTTTAATAATCACAACCTGGGATTCATTTGCAAGAGGCCCTAATCTGCATGAGAATTATACAATTAACTTTTGATTAACCGCCTAGTTCTTTTGGAAACCGCAGTGTATAGGACACTCTGCATTTAAATAATTTGCCTTAAATTGGGAGCAGGCCTTTCATTAAAGCGCTGAGTTTGACTAAACAACAACATTTGGAGATAATCAGGGTCAAGACAATAGGCGAGGCTGCAAGGCTAGAATGTCATCTTTAAATATAACAGCTGAGATAAAGGCACCCAGATTGCGCCTTATCGAAACACAAAAAATCAAAGCTCTCTCTTGTCTGTGGCAAAATACCAGGCCCTGGTGTTTAGGGCGCCCATTGTCTGGGCCTGGAAGTGTTGCAGGATTTGCATTCAGAGAGCCGGGGCTGACACACATTACATCACGTAGGGTACTTATCTCGGAGTCTGACAATAATTATCAGGAAGAATATAGTCAGAATGACTTTTTTGTGATTTTTATGCATCCCCAACACAAGGAAAGGGAGATAACAGCATTATGAAAAAGGGGAGAGTCTCCAAAGGCTCTCCCTGGAGCTGCGTTCTTCGATTAAATTTGCTATGCCACTCTGGTGTGCTGAACAAGTGGAAAGAAAGACGATGAGGCTTTTATAGAGGGTAATAATAGTCCTGAACACAGCCCTTAGCAAAAGATAAGATCCATTGTCAAAACAAACAAAAGGAGCGGTATTAAACATCACTTGAAGAATATCTATGAGCAAAGTTTGAAACCCTCGCCTTTTTTTCATACCTTGAACCTGGCTCAGTCTCGTGGCCATCTTCTAAGCAGGCACCTTTGCCAGCCCTGAGGCTTCCACTGGCTCCTCTCCCTCTGTCCTGCTCCACGGGGGGATTCTGCTGGGATCTGTCCATGGTTCCAGGGAAGCCAGAAAAGAGACACAAACCAGTCCAGCCCAAGTTTAATGTCTTTCCTGCTTTTTTTTCCCTTTTTTGGACATATTTATTGCCTACAGAGTATTTTGTTCCTGCAGTGCCTTTGCTGAGGGGTGCTGTAATGATTTAATGCTCATTTAGGCCTTGCATCAAAGCTGATCTCCTGCTCAGCACAGGACAGTTGAGGGTGATGGACACCTCAGTCTACCTCCACTGAGGATGGGAAGGACAAGGGGAATGGCTGTAGCTGGAAGAGGGTGAATTTAGATGGGATACTGGCAGGGAATTGCTCCCTGGGAGGGTGGGCAGGCCCTGGCCCAGGGTGCCCAGAGCAGCTGTGGCTGCCCCTGGATCCCTGGCAGTGCCCAAGGCCAGGCTGGACAGGGCTGGGAGCAGCCTGGGACAGTGGGAGGTGTCCCTGCCCATGGGATGGGATGAGCTTTAAGGTCCCTCCCAACACAAACCCCTCTGTGATTCCAAAAAATAGATTAGAAAACAGTTGAGGCGTTCCTCAGCATCCTCCCTCAGCCTCTGCATTCTGCCAGCATCCTCCTAAATGCACTCGAGAACTTTTCCTGGGACCGTGCCTTTGGCATCCATGATCCCCCAGGCTTTCGGGAAATGAGTGTGTGCATGAAACATGTGTGTGCGTGAAATGTGTTTCTATACAAGAAATGAGTGTGTGCAGAAATGTGTGGGCATGAAATGTGTTTTTACACATGAAATGTGCGCACATGAAATGTGTTTTTATACACGACATGTCTTTTTATATGTGAAATATGTGTGCACATGAAATGTGTTTTTATACAGGAAATGTGTGCACGTGAAATGTGTGTGCATGCAATGTATGTGTGCACACGAAGTACGTTTTTATCCATGCAATGTGTGTGCACATGAAATGTGTTTTTATACATGAAATGTGCTTTTACACATGAAATGTGCGCACATGAAATGTGTTTTTATACACGAAATGTCTTTTTATATGTGAAATGTGTGTGCACATGCAATGTGTGTGCTTGCACAGGAGCAGCTCCGTGAGTGCCGTGCCCGCAGCTGCCGCAGCAGCCAGGGCTGAACAGCTTTGAGCTCAGCCGCTGCCCCTGCTTTCCCTTCTGCCGCCTCCCAGGCGCTCCGCAGGGCTCTCCAGGAGAGCTCCTGGAGCTCTGCTGGCCGGAGCGAGGCTGAGGCTCAGCTCCCTGGCCTGGGGCCTGAGCAGCTTCTTTCGGGCAGTGGTCAGTGAGGAAGAGGACGGGGCAGTGTGGGAAGGTGGTGGAGTCCAGGGACGTGAAGGATTCCTTTGGCGCCTCAGAAAGTTCAGAAGTTCAATCCTGACAAAGCTTTGGTGCTTCAGATCAGGATCTTTATAAAGGTGTGACCCTTTCAAATCTTTGTTTCAAACTTCTCCTTCTTTTTTTCCCTTTCTCTACTCCTTTTCCTAAGCTTTTATTGCTTTCAGGGGACCCCATTCTTCTCCTGAATTGAATGCAGGTCCTGCTTCTGTTCCCTTCCTGCTCGTTTTGCCCCCTTTCCCCCCAGCAGGCACTGCACCTTTTTGTTACTGCAGTGTCGAGTCACTTGTGGTGCTCAATTTATTATAATGTTCTCTATGCCAGGGACAAGAGCGTGTCTCGTCATGCACAAGCAGTCCCAAGCACTCAGGAACCGAGGTGAGGCCCCCAGATCATGTCTAAAACATAAGATTGTTAAAAGAAAAATGTCATTTGTGGCCCTGTATTTGGCTTTTTGTTTTCTAAGTTTTTCTTCTTTTAGGGTTTTTAAATTTTTGTTTGTTTGTTTTTAGTTTAACCTTATGAGTACTTAAAGAGAAAAAAAAAAAACAGGCAAAGGGATGGGATGTGAGAAGTACAAAAGCCCAGCTTTGTGACTAATGGGAAGAATCACAGGGCTTGTGATTAAATCTGTATATAACATTTGAATGGAGCAGGAGAAGATGCTTTATTTCCCGAGTAAATCAAAGCTCTCTGATGGGGAATAAACTGCAAGGCGGTATTTATAGGCTGTAGGGTCTCACCCTCTTCCTCCCTCCCTTTGTAATTTCTACTATTATTATTATTATTATTATTATTATTATTATTATTATTATTATTATTATTATTATTATTATCACCATCTTAATAGCAATAATTGCAGTGGTAGTAATAATTGTTGTGCCTGTTAAAGGAGAAGGCACTGCCTGAGCATTCTCACGTGAATCAAGGATTCAGCATCCCTGGAAGTGTTCCAAAGCCTGTGGATGTGGCGCTCAAGGCCACGCCTGAGCAGTGAACACCTGGAACTGCAGCGGGCACCCCATCAGGCCACGGGGAGAGCCTCAATCTCTGCCTCCAAAGGAACATCCAGTGGCAGTGCCGGGGTGTGCTCCCTTTTTTTTTGGAAAGAACATGACCGACCTTGCTTTCCTCTGTGCTATCAACATGGCTGGAATCCCAAATCAGCCTGACTGGAAAGGATTGCTCAGCTCCATTCCTGATTTTTATTCATGTTTCCTAGGACTAGCTCCTTTCTTTTCCTGCCAGCACCCAGGAGCACCCGGACTTTTTGATGTATGTGCATCCAATGAAATCAGCCAGCTGGGATTTGGAATTGTCTCATCTGTGTTAAGTACCTTTGCAGGACTGGAATGACCTCTGCAAAGCTGCCTTTAGTGATTCCATGCTTGCCATGAACTTGGAACTCTCTTTACACCAAAGACCAACTCAGCCAGGACAACTTCAGCTGATGCTCCTCAAGTCCTGCCAGACAGCAGCGGATGCTTTTCCCACCTCCAGACAACGCCTTCCTCCGTTCCAGAACCGAAATTAAAAAGAAAGGTAAGAAAACAACGTCTTGTACAGGAAATAAAAGAGATGCGCACTGATTTCCTGGCAGAGCGGAGCGGCCTTTGGGGGATCCTGGAAGCACCTGCAGCCGGAAGGGATGCGGGAGGTGCAGCAGGATGGGAGCAGAGCCTCGGAGCCCCTCCATGCAACAGAGCCGGGCGGGCCAAGTCAGGAATTACCCTGTAGAAAAAACCAGTGTAGCAAGCAGGAAGGGAAGCAGAAAACCTCGAAGTAGCTGTGATTTGCCAACAAATCTATATCAGTGGGATTTTCCCCAGGAATTTCTGCTCTTTGTCCCGCACTAATAACCAGGAAGGCGGGAGGACGGCAGCCGGGCTCCAGCGCTCCTGGAGTGCCCTTCCCAGCCGTGGGAAGAGCCATGTTTTGGTCTCACACTGTCTGATATCCCTTCTCCTGATTTCTTAGCTTCCCTTTCCCCTGTCTGTGCCTGACAGCACGGCATGGGCAGGGAGCAGGGCAGAACAGGGCTCCCGCTGGGCTCCTGCGGGGTGGGAGCAGCTGCTCCGGGGCGGATGCGAGGCTGAGCTTCCACGGAGCTCCTGATGCTGCTCCCAGCAAACCAGGCAGGTGGTGGGAGACACAATTCCCGTCAATTTGATCTCGTGGAAGCACCTGGATCAGCTCCCTGCTACTGGAGGTGTGTAAATTTCGTTTTAGGTTCACCCAAAATACAGCGGGGGACTTGTTTCCTCTGGCACACCTTCCTGGGGCTGGGAAAGCAGGAGAGGGATGCAACCGGGAACTGGGAATGCATTGCCTTCCTAAAAGTCCAAGCCTAACTTATAAACTTTCATATTTCATCTGATCAGCCATCCATTGGCATCCTCTCCTAAACAGGGAATTTTAAACAGCCTTTCTTGCTAATACTTGCCTTTTTTCCCCCCATACTCGTCTTTTTTTTTCCCCAGAAAATTTACAGAAAACCTTGTGTTTTGATCCAAATGTGCTTAAATTGGGATTTTCACAAGATTTTCTGCTCTTTACGCTGCATTGATAACCAGGAACATGGCAGCTGTACGTGAGAGGAGGGTAGCAGGACTTATTTCCAGATTTGAAGACTGCACATCCAGGTAGAAGTTTGCATTAAAACAACATTTTTTTTACTGATAAAGATCAAAGTTTCATGGCTACATTTACAAATAACAGCACAGATACTCGTTATCGTTGTATCTCTGTCAGCCAAGTCACCATTAATTGGCTAAAATAGTACAGAGGGGTTGTCATCACCTGTGACCACTTCATTTGTGGTCCTGGATGACAGGAAAATGAGCGTATTGACAGGGCTGACAGCGAATTTGGGACGGAAGGATGGTTAGGAGGAAAGAGCAAGACTCCGATTTTGGTCACTTCAAACCAGAATTTGCAGGAAGAGGGGTCAGCAGAGAGAGAAAAAGGCAAGGCTGAATGAAAGGAGACAAATCGGGAGCAGGGAGGTGGATTTGATGCCATTTGTGTAAAAGTAGACATTAAATGTCTGTGTGGGTAAGCTGCTCCACCCTCACTGTCAGGGGAAGTAGGAGCTCTGTTATGGAATACTCTGGAGAAGAAGGTGAAGAGGATGAAAGAGGAAAATAAAACTGAAGGGGGAGAGAGAGAGAGAGAGAGAAAGAGAGGCAGAAATTTCCAGAACAGCTCACAGATCCTGGGGTTTGGTCAAAGGATGAGCAAGGGCTGCTGGAACTGGCTTGAAATTCAGACGAAGGTCGATAACAGAACTGGAGACGTGCCCTTCATTCCCCTGGGAAAGGAGCTTTTCTCACTGCGCTACCTCCGCTTTGTCCTGACCTGAGCCCTTCTGGGCCCTCGTGCAGATTAACCCACAGGCAAACGTATCCTGCGGTTTGATCACGGGGGAATAGCAGCTTCCAGCTCTTGCTCCGCGTGGATTGGACAACCTCAGACACCCCTTCCAACCTCAGCCATCGCGTGGCTCTCACAGATACCCAAACTATCAGCACGTGGGAAGGGTATTTGGAATACGCAGCAGCTTCTCAGCCATTCTCACGCAGAATTCTGTTTATTTGTTTGCCTGCTTGGCTGCTTTTCAAAGGCAAACTCTCTTTCGGTGCAGGGCGATGTGATACCTGTGTTATCCCAAAAATGGATCCAGGAAAAACACTTCAGTGTCCCGTCCTAAGAGAATCTGTGCGGCCCATCACAGCGAAAAGGTGAGGGGGGAGGGACTGTTGCTGCAGCTGGGGAAACGGGCTGGAGAAAGGGAGAAGCTCAAGGTGGCCTGCAGAGCCTGTGGCAGAGCTGGGAGCAGAATCCGGACTCTCGCTCTTTGCTCCAATCAATTCACTGGTAACACCAAGCAGCACCTCAGCACATTAGCTCGGTGAGGACCTCACGCGTTAAAAACCTCGTGTGATCAATCAGTGCTGCCGGAGCCAGCACTGCAGGCACGCCGCTCCCGTTCTCGCAATTACTGCCTGGCTCTCCCTCGAATTAAAGAGGATGAGTGGTGCTGATGGCGTGGGGAAGCTGCTCCTGAGGAAGAGGTGAGGTGGGGTCACATTTGCTCTCTCTCCAGACCTCGACGCTGCCTTGGCCAGCCTTGGGAAAGGCAGAGAGCAGTGATGTATTTCTGATTGCTGCCTTTTAGCTTGGCAGAATAACTCCTGAAGCCAATTTGGAGCTGTTACAGGACCATTGCTCGTGCTGGAGGTGCTGTCAGAGCCACTGGACAATAGCAGAGCCGATAATAAATTATTCCAGAGCATCTGTTTTGCACCGCTCCCGGTCTAGAAGGAGAGAAAAGCAAACGAGTCAACAGATTTGGTGCTGAGCAGAGGTTCCTGGTGAGCGGCTGACTCCACAGATGTGTTTTACATCTCCTGGTTTTGACTTCCTGAGGCACAAGAGCCTCATCCTCTGCCTGGCACTGAGGCAGAGCTCTCCAGTTACGCCCCAGAAATGTTAGAGGAGAGCTCCTCACACATGATCGCATTATTTTTGCTATCAGCTCAAGGAAATGGACACTTGATTCATCTTCTCACATCTATTGATTCAATCCTCCTTTTCATTCAGCTCTGGAGAGGCTATTATCCTCCATTCACATGACACTAAGATAATATAAGCTGATAGCTGCTCTCCTGATCCATTATGGAGCAGGGAGAGAATGGTTTTGTTTCTGTGCGTGAGGAGCTATCGACTGGCTCTGCTGCATCCCCAGCACTCGCTGTCCTCGCTCCTGGGTGTCCGAACGGCCTCTCCCCAGCTGGGGCACTGCCGGGAGCTCCTCTGGAGAGCACAGGTGAAGCCTGGGCTGATGCCTCTTGCCCTGAAAAGGGACTCAGCCTTTTGCCTGCAACTTCCATGGAGCGTATCGAGGCTTGTGGAAAGCAAACTCCATCTGTGCCCTCACCATGAATCGTCCTTTTCCCTTTCCCAGGCTGCAGGAAGGTTTGTGCTGGCTGGATCCCTCTCTCCATCAGCATCCACCAGGGATGCTCCAGATTGTCCTTCAGCCACATCCAGGCTCCAGCCCAGCCCACTGCGTGCTCAGCAGAGACCCGACCACACCATCCCCACCGACTCCAGCACTGAGAACTGCTCATTTAGTTCGTTTTTATTTTTAATTTTTTTTTACATTTCTATTTATTTGTTTTTATTTTCACGTTTACTTTGTTTCTTTGTTAGTGTCGGCCAGCCCTGTTTCACTCCCACAGGGCTGCTGCCTTAGGATTCTGTGTCCTCCAAATCCATGGAATCTCAGATGGTTTGGGCTGGAAGGGACCTCAAAGCCCATCCAGTGCCACGGCAGGGACACCTCCCACTGTCCCAGGCTGATCCCAGCCCTGTCCAGCCTGGCCCTGGGCACTGCCAGGGATCCAGGGGCAGCCACAGCTGCTCTGGGAAAAATTCAAATCCTGGGCAGGTACTCAAGAACGCTTTCCTTTCATTCAGAAACCAGAGATACTCTGTTAATTCTCAGTTTGGGATGAGTTTCTGCAGAATCTGCAAAGTAGAAAATGAGATACACACAGTGGAAGTTTTTTAAAAAGTCTCGCCCCAGACCTGCCTTTCCCTGTAACAGAGTTGCAGGGATCCATTTCCTGTCTATTTCCATTTCTCATCCAGGGTAAAATAGATCAAATATAAATAACATTTTTAAGTTGTCAGAGGGGAGGAAAAAAAAAAAGTTTTGTTTTGTGCAAGAATACACTTTTTCTTTTTTAAAAACAAATTAATATAAAAAGTGTTAAAAAGTCCTGATTCTAATTGTTGCTGCCGTGGAAAAGGTGCAGCCGAATTAAATTAATCCATGGGAGACTCGTTTTGCTGTGCAGCAACCACCAGTGCTCTTTGAAAGGCCGCGCTTTTTTCCGAGCTCCTTATCTGAAAAGGTTTGCCATGTCTTCATGCGAGCAGTTGTCATGCTTTAGAAAAATCACAAGCAGCAAAAAGTCAGAATTGTCAGTTCAGAAGACACTGCTTGTTCCACTGGGTAAAAACCGAGGAAGCAATGCCGGCAAACGATCTTTAGGAAAGAGAGGGGAAAAAAAAAAAAAAAATAAACCAAAACCCCGATGGAAACAGCAGCGGAATGAAGATAAAAAGGGTTGCAGGCTTTATTCTCATTGAAGGTTGGCAACGGGAAAGCTGCTGGAGTAGAAGAAGAATATCTGATAGGTCATCTGTTGTGTAATGAAGAATAGAAGACAAGCGAGGAGAAGCAAGGTGATTCCAAACCTCAGAGGGACGGAAGATCTTGGGAGAGAAACATGAAAGCAATACCTCTATAAACTGACCAAATTTAATTTACTATCAACGAGCCTTGTAAGACTGCGGGCTGACAAAATCCATTTACAGTGCTGCGGGTAAGGCTGGAGTCAGGCGTTTTTCTCCTGTGGAATCATTTTATTATGCATTCCTTTCCTTTTGGCGCAGGCGTTCTGATTCAAAATTACCACGAGGATGTCAAATATTTCCTTGTCCTCTGATATCTGGCCTTAGCTGCCCCATAGCTGATCCTAAATACCCATCTCAAGAGCCACGAAACACCTGTTTTCAAAAGCAGATGAAAAAGTTGTCATTGAAAATGCACAATTTCCTGCAAAATATCCATACTGTTCTGCTCTGGATGTTCCTGGAGAGACTCTGGAGCTGTCAGGATGTTTTGTTGCAATCTTTTAAATGCACCCCATCAAGTGCATTTCTGATTTCAAGCGGGAAGTCAGGAAACGCTCTGCATGAGGTGGTGAATGCTTTTCCTTTCATTTGTGATGCTGAGAGATGTGAAAACTGGATCCTTTCATTTGGGATGGGATGTGACAGGAGCAGATTGTCACTGGATAATGGGAATGGTTCGGGTACCAACATCCCAGGGCCAGGCTGGGCTCTCCTTTGCTGGGTGGAGAGAAAAATGGGCTTTAAATTGAATTTCTAACTCAGTGGTGGGCACAGTGACTGACTCCTGTCAGTGCTTCTGAGGTTTGGTAGGAATTTAACAGGCTGGGAGAGCTGGGAATGCTCACCTGGAGAGGAGAAGGCTCCAGGGAGAGCTCAGAGCCCCTGGCAGGGCCTGAAGGGGCTCCAGGAGAGCTGGAGAGGGACTGGGGACAAGGGATGGAGGGACAGGACACAGGGAATGGCTTTAAGCTGGAAGAGGGTAGATTTGGATGGGATCTTGGGAAGGAATTGTTCCCTGGGAGGGTGGGGAGGCCCTGGCCCAGGGTGCCCAGAGCAGCTGTGGCTGCCCCTGGATCCCTGGCAGTGCCCAAGGCCAGGCTGGACAGGGCTGGGAGCAGCCTGGGACAGTGGGAGGTGTCCCTGCCATGGCAGGGGTTACAAGGGGCTGATCTTTGAGATCCCTTCCAACCCAAACCATTCCCATGATTCCATGAGTCTGGGAATTTTCACTCTCCTGTTTGCACTAGGAAAAGAGCCAATGTTTTGTGGTTGTGAGGTTTCATTCAGGAGGAGGAAGAAATGACCAAGTCCCTCCAGCTTCCGTGTTCCGTAGGCACGGGGGGCATCCACAGCACTTCTCTTTGGCTTCCACAGCGTGGAAAGGAGTGGGCTTGGGATCCTTCGCACTTCCACGAACCTCAGCATTTCTTGGAAGGTAAAATGGGTGGAGAAAGCGGAGGAGAGGGGAAAAGTTTCCTATTACAGACAACAACATGCTTCGGAGAGCTGGGTCTGGTTTTAACGCTGACTTAACGGGTCAGATCTGCAGGAAGAGGCGTCCTTCCTCCTTGATCATGGACAAATGGCTGGAAAGGGGTTAAATTTAGGGTCAAATAGGGTTAATTTTATCGAGGGATTGAGCTGGAGGGGTGAGCACCTTCAGCACCACAGGTGAGCCGATTTCAGAGAGGCATCTCTGTGCTGTAGCACAGAAAAACATCAGTGTTGTGATGTCACAGCAGTAAACCCAAAAGTGAGAATCCGTCCAAAAGGAGCATTTTACTGCGTTGTAGCCCTGTTTTAGAATTAGAATTCTTTGCCAGCAGAGTTTCTCAACTCATTATAAGAAGCTCTGTGCGTGGCCACGCTCATTTTATTTCATCTTGTTTTACAAATCTAATAGAAAAACCCCAGCTAAATTAGGCTAAAGCACTCGATTCCGCTCTGCCCTTTTAAACACTGTAAAGTAAGAAGATTATGTTACCCCCTCCCCCATAAATCAGGATTAAACTGGAGTTTTCAGGGGTTTGTGCCAACAAAATCCCCAATTTGCTGAGCTCAAATTCTCTAATCTGAAGCCAGGGGCCAGAGGAGGGGATGCACTTCGGAAACTGCAGCGACCGCGTTGTACATTTGGAAGAATTAGGAGTTTTTCCTTAAACTATCAGTGTTCTATTCCTCCTGCCGTGGGAAGAGTGAGTTTCTTATCTCTGGAACCCCTTTGCTTCCTCAGAGTGGGCCACGTCTCCTCGTCTCTCACGCGCTTGTATTAGAATTGGAAAATTTCACCTGCAGCACAACATGCATCTATTAAAATCCGTGCCAACCTCCTCGTCTCGTTTTCAAGAGAATGTGAGTTTTCCTTCGTGAAATTCCAGTGGGCAATGAATTAAAAATGACAACTCTATACACGGCGAAAACAAGAAAATAAAATATACAAAACATTGCTAATGATCAGTTCTTGAAAAATTTACCAGACACATTCTACCCAGGGAGCTAAACTCATTAGCAGAAACTGATAGGAAAGCTGAGAAACTCCAGGACGAGGCTGAGGCACAACATATTCAAATGAAATCTCTTTAGTAGAACAGTTCTGTTTCTTTCCCCGAAATATTTGGCAGCAGCCAGTGTTGTTTTTTTTTTTTTTTTTTGAAAAAAAGGGTGTCTGGGAGGTTATGGCATTTTGTTAATCATGTTTACCTGCTTGGGAGCTGTTCTCTCCTTGGGGAAGCAAAAGACCTAATGATGGGCCAGAGAATTTCCTGTTTCCTCAGGTGGGTGCTGCTCAGCCACAGCCCATCCCTGGGCCCTGCACCATCCCGGCTGCTGCCTTCCCTGGATCCAAAGGTGAGTTACAGACCAGGGCGTGTCCCACAGGCACCCAGGCCATCTCTACACTGCCAGCCCCTAATAACTTGCAATAACTCACAGCATTTGGGCGGCCTCGCTCCATGGCATTGGGGGCGATTGCTGGCAGCACCACCCGACCCATCCACGCGCTGCGTGTGGCGCTTCAGTGCTGGCACCTTCCAGGAGCAGACAATTGTTTCACACCTCATTTGCAAACTAAAGGAGATAGGGAATGAATTAAACTTCCTGCAAACACTCAGGAGGTTTGCAAGGAGTCCTATATCTCCAGGTCTACTGTACTATTTGCATAAAAGAATTCAGTATCAATGTAATTATTAATGATAATTCTCAAGTAGTTGTGCTGCTTCAGGATTTTTCAGATTAAGAATGTAATGAATTAGTAATAAAATCCGAGCACAAATTTATTCCTAAATACAATTTCCTCTCTGGCTGTGAATCTCCTTGTATTTATTATAAAAGATGTACTTGTTGAAGCAGCTTCTCTCCGGCGGCGTGCTTTAGAGGCACGTGTCTTCGACAAAGTCAAATTCCTGTCAGCAAACCACTTTAGGAGAAGCTTTCGTGTTCTTTGGGCAGCGAGAGGATGTGACTGATGCGTCCTTAATGAGGAAAGGCTCCCAGGCACCCATCTCACCCTGCGCGCAGCACCGGCAGCGCCGGCGAGGGCGAGGACTTGGAGAACTGGAGCTGCTCTTCTCCCTAAGGAAGGCTGCGGGACCCAGCCTCACACAGGTCACTGCCTCAGAGACCAAGCCAGTCCTGCTTGCTCCTGACCGTGCCCCCGCGCTGCTGTCTCCGTGCTCCCGAGGTAAATCCAGGTAAATCCACCTTGGGAATCGCCCGTGATGGCTCCCCCAATCCTTAACGCCACCGTGGTCCCTTCCCTTTGTGTGACCACGGGTGTGCGTGTGACACCACAAATCTGCACCTCAGCCACCTGTCCTGCACTCCAGGGAGTCCTCAGGACAGAGAGGATGAGGCCCAGATGTTGGAGGAACATGGAAGCACTGCCTGCATCGCACCTGGGACAAAAATCCCCCGAGTTTTAGCGTTCGCTGGGCACTGCAAGGTAAGCGAGTTCATGTCACGTGGAGGTGCCGACACGTTTTCATTTAATTTACTTTTTTTAAAACCCGTGTCTTGAACTTGGAATAATCACAAAACGATTTTCAACTGGTGAAGGCTGAATCCCAGCTGCAATGTGAGGAACTCTTCCATTCTCTCATCCTTTCTCCTCAAATCATCACCTGCACCCCGAATGCTGGTGCAAATGCTGCTACAAATTCAGCACTTTCTGGGTTGTCAGTTTTGGTGAGAGATGTGCTTTGTCATCAGCTCTAGAGCAGGTTACGTTCTTCTGTTGATCATTTAGATAATTTTTTGTCTGGTTTGAAGTCCTGCAAGATTAGAAAGAGCAAAATTTGGTGGATCTGGTAGTGCAGCAATATCTGGGTGTTGTTTTAATTCCAAACAGAGTTCTGCTTCCCTATTTAACATCCAGATACCAATATAACTTCCTGCTTTGATGGTGAGATCTCCAAGCTGTGGGTTCCCGTTTTTCCAGTGGATGTGGTCGCTCCAGACCCACTAATCCTCAGCACAGCCAAACCACCAAGCCCAGTCCTTCCAGGGAAGTTGACGGGGCTGGAATTTCCCGTGATTTAGAGGAAAAATCCCATTATCTCTCCAGTCTGCTTGCCCTACCCTGCATTAAATCCCGGTGACAAATGAAATCTAAACCCCATGACCCCATCATGGAGACCACCAGGTGACAGCCTTGGAATCTGCCAGGGATGAATCCATCACCTTCTTCCTGCTGCGGCAAGGCCTGCACTTAAATGGGCGAAACATTGCTGAAATATCGATCACTTGGCACGGTGGAAGTCCTGGAGGAAGGGGCACTTTGGTCCTGGAACGCTCCCAGAAACGCTGCCCTGGCAGGATTGTTTAATGGCATTACCCTGGAAAAGAACTGATGCTTGCTGAAAATGAAGATGTGCTCTTCTCCCATTCCCGGCTTTGGCCTCCAGAGAACCAATTTGCCAAGACATCGTTTTCCTTGCATTGGAGACCGCTGGAGCACACACACTTCACATCAGACATCCTGACCCCTGGTAACATTTTCTTCTTGGGATGCAATTTTCTTAGCGATCCCATTTTGTGTCCCGATCATATTAATGTTTTTAATGTGACTAACGGTGGATTCCTGTTTGTTTCAAGGCACACTGGAGAAGTGGAGTTGCTTGTTCCCTAATTCCAGAAGTGAGAGCTACTGGATGTGGAACACCCAAAGGGCAGGCACAAGATGTGCTGTGCTTCGGACTCATAACTGAAGGTTAATTGTCTTTAAAATCGTTTGCACGTGGGCAGAGCTGCAGCCTCACGTGCTCGTTTTCCTTCCCTTTCCAGCTGAAGTGCGTGGAAAATCCAAATATCCAAATTATTTTTTCCAGGTTTGAGGCTGTAAATGGTTACAGGGAGGAAACACTTTGAGAGCAGCTTTAATTTACACCACAGACAGTGGAAACCCAAGATCAGTGGCTGATTTCACTCTAACAATACTTCGAATTTGGAATTCTTTTGAGATGTTGTTTTTAAAAACAACAACAAAAGAATCCTGCTTTTCCCCACAATGTGGGGTCCCCACTGGCAGCAGCCCCAGGCCATTTGGGGTCTGCACCCATCACGAACCTCAGTATAAAATCCTAAGGGAGATATCCCAGTTGGATGGAGCAGCCACTCCTAGACTTGGAAAACCTTGAGAGTTCAGACATAAAATGTGTGATTATTTCAGATCTGGAAAAAGAATTATATTGTTCATTGTAGGAACGAGGAAGTTTTATAATTTCCTGGGATTTTCCTTCACTAAAATGTAGAAGACACTAAGGTCATCTTGAATTTGCTTTCTGAAATACTAAATTAAAAAAAAAAAAAAAAAAGGGCAAAATAGTGTGGTGTTTGGGTAATGATTGGGTAAAAACTGTGTCAAAAGCAACATTGCGGGGTCCTTTGGTGACAGGATTTGAGTTTCTGCGAAGGGAGGCACAACCATCCCAGGGCGGGACAAGAGGAAACGGCCTCAAGTTCCACCAGGAGCAGTTTAGGTTGGATATCAGGAAAAATTTCACCATGGAAAGAGCTGTCAAACCTTGGCACAGCTGCCCAGGGCAGGGCTGGAGTCCCCAGCCCTGGAGGGGTTTCACAGCCCTGTGGATGTGGCCCCTGGGGACACGGGGCAGGGGTGGCCTGGGCAGCGCTGGGGGAGTTGGCCTTGAGGCACCTGGAGGGATTTTCCAAACTAAAGATCCTGTGAGAGCAAGGATGAGCGTCTGTCACAGCCCTGGGACATGGGCAGAGCAGCAACTCCCGATATTTCTCCCTGGGATCCCTTCCCTGGAGCTCCTCCCCGCTGCTCTGCAGCCTTGCTGGACATCCTGCAGGAGACTGGAAATGCCTCCAAACCTGTGGTGCAATCACTGCCCCGTGTCGCCCCAAGGAGCAGGAAAAGCCTTGCGGCCCGGCCCTTGGCTCTGGGACAGCTGCTCCTAACGTGGGGTCACTTGCTGAGCCGTTATTTAAACTGAGCTCTGGGGGAATCCCTGAAGGAGGAAGTTGTTCTTTATAAATTTATATTTTAGTGTGTATTTTCTCGGCTAGCGACTCTTTAAAATTCTCATTGTGAAATGTGCTGCAAGTTTAGGATTTGAAAAAACCCCTCTTTTTAAAAAAGTTTTTTTTAAAAAAAAAAGTTTCCAGCCTACCCCAGCTGCCTTTTTGAGGCTCAGCTCTGCTCTCAGGAGTTTCCATGGTCATTCCAGCTGCTGAACCCAGGGATTCCCCTGCAGGCTCGGGGCAGGCTGATTTAGGAACTGAGCTAAGCGCTCCTGCATGGCCCCAGAGATGCTTTTCCCTGGTTTCTGTCCGTTCCTGGTCCCTCCTCGGATCACACCCCGCGCGGCTCATCCACACTCGGCCGGGTTTGCAGTTGAGTCGTGACCCTACAAACATTAAATGCCCGGGATCTGCAGGAACGCTGGGAGTGCTGGGCCTGGGCTCCACCTTCATTGCTTGCAGATGTTGGGCTTGTCCTGAAGGAGCAGTGCCTTGGCTCATCCTAAAAACCATTCCACATCTGGGCAAGCACTTGAATTTGGGATCTGTGGCAGCACACATCTCCCCCTCCCGTTTATATTTATTAATTTATTTGCCCATGCTAAGCCAGAGCGAGAATTCAGCTGCTCACAACCTGAAATTTCCCAGCTTGCAGCCAGGGCGGAGCATTCTTACTTCAGCCACTTGTGAAGCTCCTCTGTGCCGCTTCCCCTTGGGTTCCCAGCGGTCCCACTCACACGCTCAGTCTGTTATCCCGCGTTTCCCTGTTTGCTGTAATGAAGACAGCCGGATATTTGCTAGTCTGTGGAATGGGCTGTTCAACAATGTGGCTGCTGGAGGGATCCCGGTGATGCTGCGTGGAGCGGCAGAGGAAGAACTCTGTGATTCGGATGCTGCGTGGATTTTCTTCCTACTCCAGCTGCTTGAAAGGTTTTCTTGAGAGTTTAAATCTTCCTCCTCCTCTGCTGGCCCGCAGCCAGCACGGATCCACTTGTTCTGCTAGAACCTGGGGTGTTCAGCAGATGGGGAAGCTCCCAAATGCTGGAATTGTCAGTCCAAGATCCCGCAGACAGGATGGCTGGGCTGGTCTGAAGCTAAAAATCATGGGTTTGATTAGGGGATAAAATCTGGATAATTATAAAATCATTTATAAATCTGGATTACTTCAGTGAACAAAGGTGTGTTTTCACCTCTGTGACGGGACAGCAGAACTGCTCTAAAGGTCTCTGATCTTGGTCTGGGAATATTTCTGGGCAGCTCTTTGTATTTTGGCTTCAGCTCAGAGTGGATCTCCGTATCTGAGGTACTTCAAAGGCCTCCTGCCCACCTCAGAGCCTCCAAGGCTCTGTCTGCAGACACAGAGGTGATAAGCTTTGATAAGGCTTTAATTGATCTGCAGACTCGCGACTTGCTCGTGCTGGAGCAGAGCCTGAAAATGTTTTTTGTCTCAAACTCCAGCACTGGAAGATCACAACTTAATTTCCCTTGAAGACTTTGATCCCAGAGGCACAGGGATGGTCCTGCTGAGATTCCAGTTCAAGGATTTTTCTGAATTGGGATGCATTCCCTCCCTTGCCATTGGCAGTGGTGCTGGTTGTTGGACATTGCCGTAGCAATCTGTACTCTACTAAAACAGTTTTAAACTTTTTCCTTTACTCCTCTGCTCTTCAGCTTTTCTCCTCCACCTCAGAAGTGCTGCATTTACATTCCAATTTGTGCATTTTTACCCCAAATCCTCACCATGATGCAGCACCACAGGAAGCCTGTGCGGTGAAATATTGCTTTTTTCCCAGCCAGCGCTCATTCTCCATTGGCCGAGGGACCTTTACTCAGACAGGACTGACAAGGAACAGCATTAAACCCCAACGCTCCTTCCCTTTCCTGCTCCATCCAAGCACAGGCAACTGTGCCTTAAAAACACCTCAAATCAAACGACAGCAGCCACGAAGGCAACTTTTTGTGCAGTGTTTCTGTTGGGGAAGGGTTTTATCGGCGTGGCTGTGGTTTCTGTCACCAACACTTCACCAGTTGTTGTGTTTTCTGCCCTTTGAACCGAGCAGGGGAGAACTTTGCTGCTTTGGATTCATTTAAAGCTCTGCTGGATCCTGTTGTTCTGTCTTCTGCTCTTTGTGGACTCAGAGATGCTCAGAATCCCCCACATGCTCAGGGTAAGGACTCGTTTCACCCCAGGTTTGTCTCTCTGTCCTCTTTGAAGTTGGAAAAATACAACTTGGAAGGTCCCTTCCAACCCAGCCCATTCTATGATTCTTCCATGATTTTATGAGAGGAGAACGACATCTCATGGTTGGACGGCTCGACAGAATTATTCCCTTTTGCCATGAGCTTTTGTTTTGTATCTATTCCCATATTTTATTCCATATTTTCATAGATCTCTTATATCCAATAGCTAAATTGATTCCAGGACAGATAAGGCATTTCTTTTCTAGAAAACCTGGCAATGTTCGTGCTCACGGGCCTCCTTTCTGTGGGTTCTCCTTACCCAGGAGGAGCTGAGGCCCTTTGGATGAACCACCCTCCACATCTCCTCCTGAGCCTGATCCCTTCCTTCACCAGCACTTCCCTTGTTAGCTGAAAGTCAGCGTAAAACTTCTCTGTCGCTTTCTTTTCCTTCCACTTGCCCCAAGGAATTATTGGATATTTCTCTGGGAGCTCTGTACGTCAGGAGTTTGTGTTTGTGCTTTGTGTTGCTGTCTCAACACTTAATTTATTTCAGTGATTTTGCTGTGGCCTCTCAGAATATTCCATTTATTCTGCAGGATCCATTCTTTCTTTTTTTTTTTAGTACATTCAGAACTTCCTGGTGAACTTAAAATCCAAACTGCTGCAGACTCCAGGGATCAGAGCCCTCCAAAAGCATGGCAGTGCTGTCCTGTCCTGGGAGTGCATTAAATTCCTCATGGAGTTGTTGTGTCTTGAGAGCACAGAGGCTCAGAAATTAAAATTTCAGAGCGGTGTCTTCAGAGTTGGAGGTCAATGCTTTTTTTGGTGCTGATTTCTTACCAACCCAGCCCTTTGCACTCCTCCTCAGTGATGTGGCTCACACGGAGCTTTGGCTGAGGCACTGACATCATCCTGCTGATTTTTTTTTAATTTTACGATTCCTACTTTGGGTTCTGTACTTGCAAAAAAAAAAAAAAAGTGTAGTCAGAGAATGAGGTCTTGTTAGAGCCTGGAAATTATTTTATTCTGTGGTTATTATCAGATGGGACTTAATTCTGATGAAAATCTTGTCTTTGTTTCTATCAGTCACCTGCAATTTGTTTGCAGCATTATTCCAGCTGGAAATCACATTTCCCTCTGTTATCAACCATCCTGCGGATTTGGACTGCAGGCTCTGCTTCCTTCCCAGGCTCACTGGATAGCTGGGAAGGAATTATGGGGCATGATTGGATGCAGCTGGTGCAGCCCTCAGAAAGGGTGCAAAACTCTTCTGAAAGACTCCTCAAGATGGTTTTGATAAATTCAGAGTTGGAGAGTTTTTATTTGCTTTCCATTAAAAAGCTATAAAAGAGACGACTGCTCGTATGTTGCAGGAGGAATTCCTTTACCCTGTTGAGAGACGGCAGATGGAAAACCAGGAATTTGATGCTGCAGTGATAGCTGGCATGTTGTACATGTTAATGCCCTGCTTCCCATCTTCAACAAATCCCTAAATTCGGGGATGAGGCAGCGGAAAGATCAGAGCCTGTGTCCTGCTGGGTGTCTGTGGCTGCTTTCTGTCCTGTGGCTGTGACTACAATTCCCTGGCTCGCCCGTGCTCATTTCCCCTCCCAGTTTGGAGGCACAGGGAAAGCGCTTGGCTCCCAGTTTGGCTCCTTTGCGGCGCTTCGTGGTTCTGGTCGTGGCTGGTGTTTTGAGCCGGGGCTGGCAGGGGCTCCTGTGTCCTCAGGGTGGGCTGTGGGGTTGTTGCCCAGCGCTGTGGCCCAGCAGGAGCTGCTGCACGAGGGTTTTCTCCCCTGCCCGCTCTCCAGGCCGAAGGCAGTGGACGGGCTGCGCAGAGCACGTGTTCCCGTTGCTTTTGCTGACACTCAGAATCTGCCTTTTCTGATGGAGCAGATAATTTCTGCGGCAGCCCAGGAGATGAGATCCTTATTTCCCTCAACATCTCCAATGGATATGAAGGCAATATTTTGCTTTCTCTGATTTATGGGGGTGTGTTGCCAATGCCAGCAGATGAAATGGATTTTCACTTGCCATTGTGGAGACTTGTTACAGATGTACATTTGTTTCTCTCTCCTCTGTTCCTCCAGAAGATTTGTACGTTCTGGCAGACACCACAAGCTTTTACTTTGGGTTGGGAAGAGCACACAAATCGTTCATGCTACTGTTTGCACGGGCTGTATCGGCTTTCCTTGGGCTTGCCACGCCCTTAGGATTTGCTTCTCTTCTCCAGTCCCTGGGATGGAATTTTTATTCCTTTGCAGTTTGCATTGCCGGTATTTAGTAGAGCTCTGAGTATTTTGCCATCTCATTTTGAGGTGTTTGGCATCAAACACTGGCTGAGAGACTCCCCTTAGTTTGTCTTCATTTATTTCTTGTGCCAGCCTTTCGTGCCAGGGGGTTTTTGGCTGTTCCCAAAGTCGGTGCAGGGAGCGAACCCTTGCCAGGGGACAGCTCTCCCCGTCCCCATCGTGTTCCTGAGCCTCTTCCCACTTTTGTGGATTTCAAAAGCAGGGGGATACGGTAGATTTATGTCCCGGAGCTGTTTTTAATGGAATGCTGGTGCTTCACTTCCTGCTCACTCAGCAAGATTTGTCCATTCCAGGGATGTGGGTGATCCCCCAGGTGTGGGGTGGTCCTGGGCAAAGCCTCTGGCTGCCCTATGGACACCTGAGCCTGGCCTTGTGTTTGTGGGGGAGCAGAGGGGCTTGGGAGAGCCGGGAAAATCCCGGGGTTTGGCTTTGGGATCTGCTCAGGTGTGGCAGCCCCTGGCTGTGAGGGATTGGCTCCTTTTTGGTGAGGGTTCAGTGGGACCTTTGTGATTGCTCAGCGTGGAGAGGAGAAGGCTCCAGGGAGAGCTCAGAGCCCCTGGCAGGGCCTGAAGGGGCTCCAGGAGAGCTGGAGAGGGACTGGGGCCAAGGGATGGAGGGACAGGACACAGGGAACGGCTGTAGCTGGGAGAGGATAATTTTAGATGGGATCTTGGGAAGGAATTGTTCCCGGGGAGGGTGGGCAGGCCCTGGCCCAGGGTGCCCAGAGAAGCTGTGGCTGCCCCTGGATCCCTGGCAGTGCCCAAGGCCAGGCTGGACAGGGCTGGGAGCAGCTTGGGACAGTGGGAGGTGTCCCTGCCATGGCAGGAGGTGGTCCTGACATCCTTTAAAGTTCCCTTCCCAGCCAATCCATTGATTATTTCACGATTCTTTGCCTTGCTGCAGCCCCGGGCCGTTATTATTTACATTTTTATGTTTATTACAAACATTTGTATTATTGTAAACAGGTCCCCTGAGGACGATCCCGTCCTTGCTGCAGGAGAGGTCTCTGTTCCCAGGCATGGGCAGTTTTTTGGGAGGTGCTCCTGCCGCTCGCCGGGAATGTGCAGCTTTCCCAGCCATCCACCCGGTGGCAGCACAGCGATGAATGTCACATCCCGGCACAGCCCTGCCTTTGCCTCCCACCCCTCGCTCCCAGAGAAGCGGCAGTTATTCCCCAGTCCAAAAGAAAAAAAAAAAAAAAAAAAAAAAAAAAAAAAAAAAACACTTTTTTTTTTTTTTTACCCCTCATCATGTTGTCCAACATTTTCGTTTAAACTCCTCGTTAAGGTACATAGCTAGTAAACAATTCCCACAGTTCCAACTTTCGGAAAAACGCTGCAGCTCGTATGAAACAGACCCCAGAAATTCCCAGCATGTGGCCAAAACCCCCATTTTCTCACTGAATGAAACTGGGCTCTCCAGTTGAGACTCGTGCAATTGCAGCTGCATTAAGTCCTGAAGGAGGCTAATACAATGTACCGTCATTTTCAAGTAATTTAATCACGAAAACTAAAAATTTGGAAGCAAACAGATATTTTACTTAATAGAAACCATCTGCACTGTACAGTAGGCAAATTGTATAAAAATGAATAAAACTGTCTCTGGAGGAAAATGACTCAGGCACCAGCTTATATAATGAAGATGTATATGTGCCTTTTAGCATTTGCATTGTCTATTAGAGTAGGTAAATCGCAGTGCTGGTGTAAGGAAACAGCTCCAGATTTTATTACCGCCCTATGACTGATGGCAAAGGCAGCAGGAGAAGTAATTCCTTTAGAGGGGGCCTGCTCCACACCCCGAATGCTTTGGATGGGGAAGCTTCCCTGCTGGTGGGACATTTCAGGCAGGTTGCTTTTCCTGGGGAAGGGTTTTCCCTCGGCTGGGCTTTTCTGTGGGATTCAGGCCTGGCTCGTTCGGGATTGTCCGGAGAGGATTTGCTGCTGGGATTTCATTTAGCAGAGCTGGGTGGATGAGCTTTAAACTGGTATTTTAAACTGATATTTTCAACTGTTCCTTCAAACGAGTCCTTTAAATTGGTGCCTTTAACTGGTCCTTTAAAGCCCTGCCCAGCTTCCTCCAGGCCCCAAATGCCTTGCACTGGGAAAGCTTTCCCGGTGAGGGGCTCACTGGGATGTTCTGGGCAGGCTGCTTTTCCTAGGGATGCGTTTTCCCTTGGTTTAGGTCTGATTCCTTTAGGATTGTTCGGAGAGGATTTGCTACCGGGCTTTTATTTGGCAGAGCCGGGTGGATGAGCTTTAAACTCGTCCTTTAAACCGCTCCTTAAACTGGTTTTTGTAAACTGCTCCTTCAGAGTGGTCCCTTCACCCCCCACCCAGCAGAAGGTGCTTGTTTGACACAGAGATTCTGTTCCCTGCTGCTGGCACCTCTCCCTTCCCCTGTTGTTGAAGGACAGATTTCCGTACTTTTCCAAATATTTATTCCCTGGCACTCGGCAGCTTCCCTAAATGACGGCAAATAACATGAATTATTCACTCCCAGGGCTGCACGAGCCCGCCTCTAGTCTGCTTTTAAAATGAAGTTTAGAAGAGCCACTTGCAGCGGCTGAGATTTAACACTGGAAATAAATGTGCCCTGCCTCAAAAGCTTTGTATCCTGTCTCCCAAATCCACAACGAGATCTGGTGAGGGAAGCAGGAATTTTCTGGCACGTTTTTTAACAAAGAAAAAAAAAATCCCACCCTCCCGGTGTTGTCCGTGCTTTTACTTTCTCAGCTGGAATTTTGAAGGCTGGGGGTAGGAGGGAAACCCTGTGTGATGCAAAAGCAGATTTATTTTCGGTTCAGGAGGAGCAAGGAGGCGAAAGCAGAATCAGTTGCCACTTGATTATTAAGCATATTTGGCAACGAGAGCGTTTCGCATTAACAAATATGTAAAGTAAAAATACGTCCCAAAAGACTGAGACTTTCTATGAATTTAAAACAAATTAGATGCGATTTTCCCCCCTGATGTTCTCACTTTCTGTCATTGTAACACCCAGATCCACACAAGCCCCACCTGCCCTGGTGCTGAAGCCTTGGAGTTGCTGTTCCAAACGTGGGACATAAAACCCTCACCAACATTTTGGGTAAAAATCTGCTTTTTTTTTTATTTTTTCCTGAGTATAGGTTGTTTTGATAACCCCCTGTGGTGTTTGAATGCAAAAGTTGTTTAAAAAAGAAGGAAATCCTTGGGATCCAGAAGCTGTTTTTTAGCAAATAACAGTGTCAAGGTCGGATTTGGGGCTGGATTTTTAAAAAATGGATATTCAGGGGAAGATGTTTTTGGGGGCTCAGTGCCACCCTGGGGAGGGCAGTGGGAGTCGTTCCTGACTTCAGGGACCTGCATGAAAAACTTTCTGACAAAAACCACCCAGATCTGAGCCCAGACCTGCCGCACTGGGAAGGAATGAGGCCATCGAGTTCAGGGCAGGATCAGTCCCATGCCCTTAAATACTTTATTAACGCTATTTCCTTAATTAACACCCATTGCATTAAAGAAAAGGAAAATGTCTTTGCTTACTCATTCAAATCTGAATACAAAAAATTTCCTTCCCTGAGTTTTTATTTATTGTTTTTGTTTGTTTGTTTTTTTTTGTGAAAATGTAGCTCACTCTGGGAAATCTCAGTTATTTCCTTTTTTTTCTTTTTTTTACTGAGAAATGTATGGAATTTAAATCCTTACAGATTTGTAATATTCAAAATATAATATTCTGTGTGTTCCTAAACCACAGGCAGAAAGAGCAGTTTATCTTTTTATTTTTAAATGTGGCGATTAATAGCCAGTAAAACATGAAACTCTGAAATGTAAAGAGCCCCAGAGTCCAAAAGCACAAAGGAAATGGCTTCAGAATGAAGACATTTATTTTCTTCTTGCTTTCTTGTCCCATGGTTTATTTAGTTTCATGTGATTTGTGCCAGGACAAAGTGTGTTCTATAAACAAAAAAAAGGGAAAAGGTTAAACCAGTAATGAAGTGCAACGATAATAAAAAATAATGATGATGAAAAAATAAAAAAAAAAGGATGATTAACAAAAAGAAAAGAAGGGTGAGAAGTTACAGAGTGGGTGAGACAGCGGGACCCCAAAGAACAGATTTAGTAGGAAATTCAAATAACTGGGTTTTGGGGGGGAAAGAGGAGGGCTCAGAGCCCCAGCCCCGCTCACGGAGCAGGAGCACCAATGCCGTATCCACACGATGGCACTCTTAAGCTTTCAAACAATTCCAGCTCCAGCTCTGAGCATTGAATCCCAAACCGATTTTTTTCCCCTGCCAAAAGCCAAGGAGGAGTTGGCAGGCAGGGAGGGAGGGGGGCACAGGACGCACACACAACTTGGAGCCCCCCTTGAGATCTGCGGGTCCCAAGCCGTCCCCATCCCACCCCAGGCCGTGACCTCGGGAGCTGCATCCCAAATGGATTTGGGGATGATCAGGGCACCCTGTTTGGCAGGGAGGGAGAGGACTCCGTCCCTGAAGGGCAGCTGGAAAAAGGATACACCCAAAAAAATCAGCTCAAAAAGCCCTTCTGCCCGGCAAGAGGGCCACAAAGCCCACAGCCCAAGAGCCAGCTCGTGTTGGGACATTTATGGGGGAAAAAGGTCAGAGTTTTTGTTTTGGAGCTTTTTCTGTGCAGCCTAAGCTGTACAAAAGTCAGGAGCGTGGGCTGCTCTCTTGAACAGCTTTGGTTATGAAGCGTGTTTTATAAACAAGAATTCTTTCCACCCATCTGGAGCACTGAATTGACTCCCTATTGAAGTGTGGGTGGGAGGGGAAGGAGGCAGGGGAGGGGGTGCTGGGGGCAGATCCTGCCCTTCCCAGTGCCCTCATTCCAAAGGCGGCATCGCCCTGTCCGCGAGGGACGCGTGTGCTGGCGGAAAAGTCAGCAAATCGCCGCACGCCAGCAGGGCCGTGGAAGCAATTCCTGCTCCTGTCTCCCCTCTGCCCTCCCGCCAGGTGGGTCTGGGCTTTGTGCTCGGGGCTCTGGAAGGGTTTTCCAGGTCTGCAGCCTCGTGGGCTGTGCTTGAGCCCTGCTGCCAAACCAGGGCCTGGGCTCGTGGGCAGGCGCTGACCTGCTGCGCTCTCCTGGCAGGGCAGGAAACAAGACCTCGCTCCTTTGTTCCCTTCCTCACCTGAAGGGAGCCTCTGCCTTTGGATACAGAGCTCCAAACTTCTCCTGACCACCAGTGTGGGAAGCCACAGCTCCTGCTGGGCCAGCTTGTGCCGAGCTGTGCTTCAGGGAAGGGTTTCTCCTCACCATTTCAAATTTCTGACTCTTCACACACCAAATTGGTGGGGATGCTTTCCATGTGCCAGAGCAACCCACACCCTAAATGTACAGAAATAAGGAACATCCTAAAGGCACCAGTGCAGTGCACATCCTAAAGGTCCCAGGGTGAGACACGTCCTGAAGGGGGGTTGGCACCAGTCTGGGGTCTCTGCAGACCCACGAGCTCTGCCCTTGCTGTGGGGTGTGCCCAGTGCTGGGGAGTGTTGAGGTGTCAGGGGCTTTTGGGCTGCGGGTGGGAAACAAAATGGGTTTGGGCAGGGGCAGGGAAGGAGTCGGGAACGAGAATTCCCAGCCCCTCCCTGCCCTTGGCCTCCTGGTGCCTCCTTCTGCTGCTCTCGGGGTGTTTGCGGGCTGTGGGGTCCTGTCCCTGCTGTCACCCAGCACCCACAGGGACACTCCTGAGAGGCCTCGTGGGGAGAGAGAGGCTTCTGAGCTGCGCTGGGTTGCATCTCTCGAAAATTGCCAGGCTGGGGTTAGAGGGCATTCTCAAGGGAGTGTCCAAAATCAACACGATTATCTTGATTATTAATATTTGCGTTGGCAGAACTGCTGGAGATTTGTGTGGAGAAGCACAGGCCCTCCACTGCTCATCGCTGCACGGCTGCCGAGCCCGGGGAGCAGCAGCTGATCCAGCTCCGGAGTGGACGATCCTGGGTTTCGTTGCATTTTCCTGAATGTCAGGAGAGTGCGATCTGCATTAGTGGCCCCTCTTTTGGGGCAAATCCTGACCTTGGCCCCAAAATGTGATGCAGTGAGCCTGGTGTAGATCACCTGCATCTTCAAAGGACAAGCGGGACCCGTATTTTAGGTAAGTGTGGGAAATTTGGGCGTATTTTCCCAGCATTCCTAGGAATCCTAGGCACCTTAATTCTCTGCATTTTCCATCTTTACCCAGCCAATTTTTGCTGAAACTTGTCCAGCGTCACTTTTTAAGAAGCCTCCCCAACCTTTAGGAAACACTCCCTGGCACCCCAGGGATGATTCACCCCTTGAATTCTTCAGCACTCAATTAGACAAGAGCTTATTTGGACAAACCAGGAAACAACCATTTGGGCAGGGCTCGCTCTCATGGTGTGTTCTGCCTTGTTTTTCCTAAAGAAATCCTTCTGTTTTGATTTTTGGAGCATGAGCAGGTCAAGTGTCATCCTGGCTCTTTTTCTTTAAAAAAAAAAAGTGTTGTAGTGCATTTAATAGAAATCTAACGGAGAGATTTATTGCTGGAGATATAATTTTGTACTGAAATTCAAGCACTGGGTGAAGTTCCTGAGTTATAAAACTCCACTTTTTTTTCCGTTACTGAGCACAACCTCACTATTTTTCCTCGCTAACTGAAGCAGGAAATCGGGTTGGTTTGTAAATATCGTGGCAAGAAACAATAGACTCGTGCCTGAGAAGAACTTGGTGCTGTCTCAAGTCATTGGCAGAGCTTTTCCCTGCAAAAATCCGGGAAGGGGAATGCGGCAGGGACTCTTCAGCGCGATGACGAGATCTCTCTGGAGGTCACCTGCATTTTCGGCTACGTGTGTTGCAAAGGGAGCATAATTTATTCCATTTCATTTTGGCTTTGAGGAGCAAAAAGGCCCAGGCCGTCCACGCAGGGGCTGCAGCAGGTTTGGGGGGTGTGGGCTCTTGCTGTGCACCCCAAGTCCTGCTGCAAGAGC
>VZRN01005861.1:121705-132320 GCA_013397935.1 Dasyornis broadbenti | reverse complement strand
GAGGGCACAAGAGAGGTGACGCCAGAACGTGAGGTGGGAACCACCTCACGCCATGTGGGGAACCGGTGGAGATGGCACCGGGAACACGGTGAGGAGCGTTCACATCCATCCCCTCCTGTGCCACTCAGGCTGCTCTCCAGCACCTGGCAAGGGTGGGCATCCCTCACCCAAGCACCCATCGCTCCAGGGACGAACACGGCAAAGGCGGGAGAGGTGGCTGTGGGACCCCCACAGCGCTGGATCCGTGTGGGCGGCGAGTGTGGCCAGGACGATTTTCCATCCGTTAATTAGGAAGCCGAGGCGCTGGGAGCCTCTTGGAGAGCGCCGAGCCATCCCAGCCGCTCCGCGGGCCCCGCTGGCGCGGCCCAGCCGGCAGAGCCAGGCCCGCCTCCCTCGCAGCCGCGGGCTTTGATCTCGCCCCATCAAACCAGTTGGGCCCCAGTAGGGTGGTGGGAGGCAGCGGGGGCCAGGGGTGGCCCGTGGCTCAGGGCAGCCACCTTCCCTCCACACAGGGCCGCCGGGCCCCGATCGGCGCCGGGACATCAAGGCAGGGCCGACCGACGCGTGCGTTAATTAGGAGGCTGAAATTATAATGTTGTGTTAAAGAACAAAGGGTCTCCGAAGGAAAAATATGTGCCGCATATCTGACAAAGATAAATTGGATTATTCAAAATAATCCTGATGAAATGTTACATTTTGCAACTAATTATCAATCTGTTTTATCTCCGGACCAGCTGGGCATTTTTGTGCATGCAAGACCTGCCTTACCAATGATCTTAAGATGTCACTGTAGCGTTTACATCTTTTATTTCAAGATTTAAATAACTAGGAAGTAGCTAATGTAATTCACTGCTGAGAAGAAAGGCTAGTTAGTTGAATGCTTTCCAAAGTGATCTTCTCCTAATGAACTTCTCTGGACTGTGAGTAATGAGGCTTTATTCAAATAATGTTTAAGAAAGGTTTTTATAATGTAATTTTTTAAAGAAAGAGCAACATTTAATGCATTTAAAATATCTTTATTAATCCTATACTGCCTCATGTAGCATTAAAGCATTGTGAATACTTGGTTTTGTTCCTTCTGAGTGTTCCTTTTGTGATGAACTGGTTGTAGTAGCAATGGAGCTATAGAAATCGGGCAATTATCTCATAAATGTTCAGTGATATCTTACAAATTACAGTCTGACATGATTACAGAGCCATTTTTTCTGTAAAAGCATTTGTTGTTTGAGTGTATTTATATACCATAGTGGTCTGTAGCTCCCCTGGTCCCTACTCAGACGCTACTCCTACGTGCAAGCTCTGAGTTTTGCTACCTCTCCTACAGCTCACCTTTGGGACAGCCGTGCCAAGATTAATCTGCTGGAGGTGTCATACAAATTTTCCTTTGAGTGTGACTTTGTGGTAGTTTTCACCTGGAATAGGAGAAGACATCTCGTAGGTTCCCTTCAACAGCAGTGCTCTGCAGTATTTTGGATTCTTTGGGAGGTTATGAAGTTCTCCTGGAAGGGTTCTGGCAAATTTTGCTTTTATGGAACTGAACAGACGGACAAACCCTTTTGGCCAACAGAGTGGCCAAAAATAAAAAAAAAAGAAGAAAAATTTTTTGACATCAGATTTGCTTGGCCAATTTCTATGAAGGGACAGCAATAAATGTATTTGAGCGAATCTCACCAGGATCAGCTCAAAAGGACAACTTCATTCTAGAACTTGAATTTTTCTGCTTTTATCTCCCAACAGTTACATTTTAAACACTATATCCAGCCTATATTCAAAGTTTTCCCAGAGAATTGGAACTGGGTTAGAGAACAGGATTTGATCTCTTGTGAAGGCTACTTTTTCCCTCCAGATAGCTCTTTCTGGTTATTGATTAAGGGGAAAATCTTGATGGTTTTACTTCTATAAATAATACCTGCCCATGTAGGGCAGTGAGTGGGGAGCAGATCTTGACCCATGTAAGAACACGACAAGGGGGAATGGTTTCAGGGCAAAAAAGGGTAGATTTTAGATTAGATATTGGCAAGAAATTCCCCTCTATGAGGGAGGCGAGGCCCTGGCCCAGGGTGCCCAGAGCAGCTGTGGCTGCCCCTGGATCCCTGGCAGTGCCCAAGGCCAGGCTGGACAGGGCTGGGAGCAGCCTGGGGCAGTGGGAGGTGTCCCTGCCATGGCAGGGCTGGAACGGGATGGGATTTACGGTTCCTTCCAACCCCAACCAGTCTGGGATTCTGTGAAGGACACCAAGACACATTAGTTCATATGGAGGCATCAGAGGACTCGCGCTGCTGCTTCCAGTTGACTTAGGCTGGAATTCAACTTTTGTCCTGGAGTCAGGATAAAAAATGTGGAGAGTTCAGCCCGTGGCACACAGAATAAAACCAAAGTGGTTTGCTCGACCCGTCATTTTCCCCTCCTCTTCCTACAGAGTAAATTGTGTCCCAGCCAATGACCATTTTGACAGCTCATAGCAGCTTCTGCTCTGTTGCAGAAACAAATTCTTTTTGCCTTTTTGGTCAGGGTCTTCCCAACGCTGATCAGTGCATCCTCTGCCCTTCCATGCTTTATCAAGGCCTGGTCCTGCAAAGAGCAGGAGGTGCTTGCCACACTGACCTTCTCCCAGAATTCCTGCCAGTGAGGAGTGGTCAGCACCCAGCAGGATCTGGCCCTTGCTTTGCACAAAAGCCTCCCTCAGTCTGAATGTTTCATAATGTATGTTTAAATAGTCGCAGCTCGCAAAGAACTTTGATGAGGCAAAGGGGTAATTGGATTTTCTTGTTCTATAATTAAAAAGGTATATATTACATCCACATTAATACCAAAAGAGTTCATCATGATCAGTGTTATTACAACGAATACCAAAGGATTTAACAGTGATTGGCCACTTAGTTTAAAGGGTACCTGAAATCATTAAATTGTTTGCTGGAGGGCTTTTGAAGGCCTGTTGGATCGCCTGCCACTCCATTTTTTTTTAACTCCTGGCCTGCAATGTGAGGTTTACTTTTACAAAGCAGGAGCAACAGGGTGATCATTTTCCTTTATTATTCCCTTATTGACTTCCAGTTAATTTTAATCTTTGCATTAAGTGACCTCTATTAAGCTTGCCAGGTATCTGATTACACCGCCAAGGTTGAGACCAGAGAGTGACCTATTGCACCACATCAATTGTCCTTCACAGAAGCCCTTACTGTTAATCAAGAGAGGGAGATTAAAGGAGATCAGAGCTATCAGCCTGGAGTGCATTTTGCATTTGAATACACCTTTCCACCAGCGCCCGTGTATTGTCCCAGAAAATAACAAATATGAGCTGTTGGGAGCAGCTCCTGCTCAAAGCTCCACAGAGGGAAGTTCTCAAGGCAGTGTCGTATCTGCAACTTTAGTTCTACCCTCAGACACTTTAATATATCTGTAAAATCTGAAATTTGATGTGTTTTAATATATCTGGAAAACCCCTAATTAAGTTTTCTCATTTTTGGTTTGGACAAATACAACATACGTTTGGTTTTTTCTGCAATCCTAAAATGCTCACGTTTAATTTTGTTCAGTTCTACACAGATACTAATTAGCTTCATTAACTCCCACCGTGACTTAGAATCACAGAACGATTTAGGCTGGAAAAGTTCTCCAAGATTATCGAGTCCAACCGTTAGACCTGCTCATCTCATGTTGTTGGATGGGTTAGAGCTGGCTCCTCATCAGCACATGAACGCTCACACTTTGAGGCAGCTACCTGAGGGTTGGCTTTTGTAGAGTTGCTTTCGGAGAATTCAGAATTCAGGGTTTGTAGAATCCCTAGATTTGTATCCCTAAATCAGCTTTTAGCCTTCCCACAAAAGCGAGAGTCAGAGTGTGGGGTGAGTTACGCATTCAAAATGTGTGATTTTTAAAAAAACTGTGACTTCATTGAAACCAACCCCAATTTTTGTCACGGTGTTCGGTAAAATGGTATTTGGCTGAGTGTTATTTTCCTGCCACATTTCGCCTCACTACTCCCAGCCTTTTCAGTGATAGAGCAATTCCAGAAGAACTTCTTCCTGTCATGGAGAAAATGTACAGTGTGACCAAAATAACTGATATTGCTACCTCAGCTTTTGCGGTCACACCCAAATTGATAACCATAAGTGAAAATTTAAATAACACTGATTTTTGTAACGTTTTTGTCTGACTTCATCTGTTTCTTTGTTTAGCTCACTGCCAGCCCGCTTCCAAAAATGCAAAGTGAAACAATTTTTCTGAAGAAATCTGTGGCTGCAGAAAGCAAAACCGATGGAGACATGAAAATATATTAATCGCAGTTCTGAAGTCTTCTCCATGCGAATCATGGCGTCGAATAATTGCCAGGTCTTCGCAGAAAGGTAATCTGTCAATAACCATGGAATTACAGAATAATTGAAGTTGGAAAAGATCCTCTAGGATCACTGAGTCCAACCATGCCCCCAGCACTGCCAAGGCCACCACTAAGCCATGTCCCCAAGTGTCACGAGTTTTGAACCCTCCCAGAGATGAAGACCCTGTCACTTCCCTGAGCACCCTGTTCCAGTGCTTGACAGCCTTTCCAATGAAGAAATTCTTCCTAATATTCAACATTCAATATTCGATACCCTTCTTAAAAATTAACCTTGAGTTATTGTTTAGAGGGCTTTTAAAAGGAGTTCTAAAACTCATGCAGAAATCCATGATTTTAGCTCTTCTGAATGGCTTTGCATCCCTAATAATGATATTGAATACTCTCCAGCTCCTTGGAAACTCTAATTAGATCACAAGGCACAGGTAGCTGCTTTTGCTGCCTCCGTGGCAGGTGAGGGAAGGATTTCCTGCATGGAACTGGGAAATGTTCCTGAGCACCGGAACCTGGCGGGAGGATGAAGAGCCATGTCAGTATTTAACACTAACCAAAAGCTTGGGAGAGCAGATTGAACTCATTTTAGCAGCAGTTCGTGTAATTAAACATTTGCACCGGCATGGAAAGTCATGGCTTGATTTGGAAGTAATTTGCTTGACAAATATCAGATGTTAAAATAATTAAAGCCTGGCCATTTCTATTTAATCTCAAGTGGGTCCACGAAAACAAGCCTCTAAATGATATCAGGTCCGTCTGTTAACTGGATCCTGGATTTGAAGACCAGTGGGGACGATTATGGTCATCCAGCCTGGCCTTCTGCATAAGCAGCCATGGGATTCCACCAGGAAATCCATGCATTCCACCGCTATTTTGAGGAGAAATCCATAAAAATGGAAAAGCTTACGGTGACTTCGTGGCTGCTGTACTCTTGCTACATTAAAAATCTGTGGAAATACGGAAGCTGTGGGTGAGCATGGAAAGGGTTGCGCGGGTGCAGCTGGTAGGGAGGTATTACCCACATTTTTGCGGTCCTCTAGAAGTGATTTTTGATATTTCTAGAAGGGGAAGCATCACATTTGCTACCTTTTGCTAAATAATTTTACTCAATTCAAATGCATAGTTATAAAATACAGTAATGTTAATTTATTCTTTGTTTTTCTCACGTTAAAACCCTCCTTGTTTTCCACGTGTTAAATCCCAGTGACTGCAACTGATGAAACCATACATTTATTTGTACAGGAAAAATTCCGGTCAAAAATGAATTTTCTTGTATTTGATGCTCTTAATATATTTTGGAACTTTGCCTGAAATTCTTAATGGCAAGAATTCTGAAATTACTGTTGAAAGCTACAGTGTGGGTCTAGAAAAGATATAATAAATGTATGCGAAAATGAGTGTATTGATTGATCCCTGATTATAATTATGTTATTACACATTAAGTTTCTGCAGATTAAAAATTTAATCTCTTCTCTTCAAACGATCCCATGTACATGACTTCACCTTTGATCATCTACAGATGTAAAAAACCATCTTGAAGTTAAAAAAGAAGGTAAGTTGGTGGTAAAATCAGAGTTTAGTACAATCAAGTGTTCGCAAGGTCAGCTACAGCAGTCTGAAATATTGCGAACCGGTTCTGAATATACAAAATTGATAAACACATTCACAGAGGAGAAAAATAGAGAAAACAAACCTCCTTCTTGCTAAGGACTCCGACGGGTGCTTTAAAAAGAGAGCTGATCTTTTTGGAAGACATTCTTCAAAACTTGAAAATCTTTATTTTCCCATTTCCCCAGCATCCTCGTGGTACAAAAAGCTTCCCAAGCCTGGACAGCTTGTTCCGCTTTCCTGGGAGCTTGTGGAGCTTCATTTCAGAGCAGGGGATCCCGGGAGCTTTTGGCTTTTATAATCAATTCTACCTGCACCAACTTATTCTTAATATAAAAATGACCAGTTGGAACATGATGATTTGATTGGGATTCAGGTCAATAATTGTATTTATTTTCTTGACAGCAGAGTCACCTCCAAACCACTCCAACATCCAGGAATTTGACCACTGTGCTTTATTGATAACAAAATCAGACCAACCCAACTCAGAAGTGCTTTTGCTCCACGGTTAACTCCTGTTTCCCAATAGTTTCTCGTACGAAGGCTTCTATTTTCTCCAATCAGCTCTTCAGCTCTCCAAGGGAAATCGGGAATGATTAAAAAAAAAAAAAAAACCATGCGTTTATGCATCTTTACGACTTAAATCACAGCGAATGCATTTACACGTCTTTGAAGCATCGAGCAGCTGTTGTTCCACTCCCAGGCTGTGTAAACAAGAGCGCTTTGGCTTCCCCTAAAATATCCCTTCTCTTTCCAAGCCCGGCAGTGCACGGTGCTCAATGACACGGCATCCTGGAGCCGGCGCCTCGGCTCGTTCCGATCGGCTTCGGTAGGAGCGCGGTCACCGAGGGATTGGCGGGAGTCGGGAACAGCGTTTAGCACTTTGCTGACCTTGAGTCCACCTTTTCAAAACTCCTTCTGGAACCAAGATTTTTTTTCCAGCCATTTTCAAGTGATTTCTTCCACTTTCTCCAGAGACTGAAACATTTGGTTGACCTGTAATGTTCAGCGAAATTCTTGCACGGGAAAACAAAAAGTGTTGGTAGTCCTAGACATGAAAATACTCACGAACTTTTTTTTTCCCTTTTTTTTCTTTTTTTTTTTTTTTGTTTTATTTGTGCCTTGAATTCAAATCATCAAAAAGTTTTCCACATATCTGCCCGGAGTGTTTGAGGTATTTGGGATTTTTTTTCATTGTGAAGGTAGATACTGAACCAAAGGTGAAAGCGGAAAGATAAATAGATATTTAATTTTAAGTATCTGATTTTTACCTGTATTTTAGCCTTGTAGAAACCACAACCACATACCCATGATAACACTGACTCTGTCTCATTTGCGAGTTGCTAATGACAGGGAAATGATTGCTGAGAATTTCTGAAACGACGTCAAGTAAAAAATAAAAGGATGCGAGGAGGCTTTTTTTTTTTTTAAGAAATAAAAGCTTTTAGAGCTGAGATCATGATAAATTATTTCTCAGCATTCCTTAGAAAGAATAATGGAGCTGAAGTTTGTGCTGTGTGTATTGTGTTACTTGATAAATCTCTGGCTCACAGTACCTACATGAAAACGGGATTCCCCAAAGACTTGTCAGGACTCCATGCAAAAGAAGTTCGCACAGGGAAAGACATTTTTTTTTATTCCTAACTCACAGTTATGTCTCATATTTTTGCTTAAGCTGGGTAGAGCTTTCGTGGTATCAAAAAAAAAAACAAAAAACCCAAAAAAACCCCGGTGTCTCAGCTTTAAATTTAGAATCAGTCCATGCTGAATTAACGGAGTGGTAGAAATGAGTCATGATTGACCAGTTTTCTGTGCAAGAAAACCAAGAAAAAGAAAAAAAAAAAGTAGATTTTTTCCCCAAATTATTCAATTATTTTTGTTAATATCTAAAGATTAACCCTATTTTGAGTAACTTACCTATTGATTATTCTCTAAACGACATCATTAATTAATACAGAAGATATATACACCAAGTAAGAAATATTACAGCAGTAAATGTTTTAGGAGTTGTATCATGGCTAGTCATGTTTGATCTTACTCTGCTAATTCGCTCTCTTAATTGATCAGAGGGAAAGATTTTCTGTCGAAATGTACCAAACCAGCACCCAAAAATGCAACTTAATTGCACTGAAGCACCATTTTCTGAAATTCTGGATATTGAAAGCCTAAACTCCATAAATTTCCTCGTTTCTCTTTGTAATAATCCCTTGGAAGAGAGTTAGGTTTTGCTTTGTTTCTTGTGTAAAAAAAAAAAACGGGACTGAGCACTGAATTAATGAAAGTCGAAGATGAACATTTGCAAGGTAGGTATGTGGGGTTTCATTTCTTTTAAAAACTCTGTTTTGGGACTCCGTTTGTTTATTCTGGATAATTATCCTGGCTGGATGAATTAGTGCTTCCCAGGGATCCATCCAAGCCCTGTGGGTTGCCATTGGCCTCTGGGCACCAGTGAATTCCAGTGCTAATTTTATTGGGATTTCCTCCTCCTGGTCACTTGTCCCTGGAAATAAAGTGTGGAAGGCGCAGGGCCCGGCTCAGCCCAGCCCTGCACTGACCTGCGGCAGATCTCTCCTGCAGCACACGAGGCAGGGCACGGCACGGACAGTAGCTATAATTTAATTGTACAGCCCGGGTGTTACTCTCTAATCCCCTCGTGCTGCTGTGTCAGAAAGCAGCACTCGATGGTCTGGCTGCATTTCCACGTTCCAGAGGTGATGCTGGGTCAAGTTCTGAAAAAAAAAAAAAACCAAAAAACCCAACCAGATAAAAGCAAGGAGGCTGTGCAATTGCAGAACAGCTCTGTGCTACAGGCAAGTTCAGCGTGGCGGAGAGAAAGAGGAGTTTTATAGCTTAGGAGAAAATCCTGTGTGCATCCCAGCCACGGAGCAGGATTCCAGTTTAGGAGCCGTGGTACAAAAAGTTGTGCAGCCTTTGGTTTGCTGTTTAATCTGCTTGCTCATCTATCAAATGAGGATATCGATTCTGATCTCTCCCCGTCTCCAGTGAGGTTTTTAAGGGTATCTATGAAGCACCTGTAGATCAGTGAGCTCTGTAGAGACGCTTTAGAGTGCAAAGTGCTTTTAAATGGTGCCGCTGTCGGCTGTGCCGGGCTGTGTTTAAGGCTTGATTCACCTAACGCTGCTCCCTGTTTTGTGCAGAGGTGCTCGGGGGCTTGCCAGGCCGCCTTGCAACGGAGCTGGCAGAGTCTGCTGGAAAACAGAGCTGGGAAAGTCAATGCAGCTCTTGCTCAGGTTAAAGGGAGGATTGCATTGTTATACCTTGAGCTGTAATTCCGGGGACCGCTCCAGTTCAATGCAGGCTGTATTAATGTGCATCGCTTACCCATACACGGAGTCAGTCAATGACTACATTGATCCAGAGCTGTGTTTTCGTTCAGAGGATGCTACAATGAGGCAATAGAAATCATTAGGGCTTGTGATATTGAAATCCTCTTGGTGCTGGCAGAGCTGGAGCTCACATTTCACATCCTGTCGCAGCAGCACAAGAGCAGTCATGCCTGGAATTTCGAGTGAAAGTTTCTGTTTCTGGTTTTCGTTGAGGGAATCTGCTCTGTTTTGTTCCTTTCTTTGGCACTCAGGGTATTTCACTGAGATGGGCTGTGCACCTCGCAAGCTGGTCTAGGGCGAGCTGGTGGAACAGGAAGGTCTTGAAGGTCCCTTCCAAGCGAAACCATTCTGTGATTTGAAGATTTTGTGTGCAGGATGTCATCCTTTTCCTCGTGTTAAACGCGATCCTGGGAATGGCACGGCTTGGGTTGGAAGGGGCCTTAGAGATGACTTCATTCCAACCCCTTCCGTGGCCAGGGACATCTTCCACCAGACCAGGTTTCTCAGAGCTCTGGAGTTCCCTGATAAACCCCTCTGAAGGTCTCAAAGCTCTTCCAAAACCCCAAAATTATTCAATATCCTCTTCTTGAGGACTCTCACCCTTTTAGTTGTCATCACAAACGTTTTAGGGTGAGCCATGGTTTTTGAAACTCCGCCTTTTCCAAGCCTGTGCAAATGGCTGGACGTTTAATAGACTTCTAAAGTTGGTATCTTGTTCATTAACGATGGTAATTTTGTCATTGCAAAAATGTTTATGAGCCCTTCTACAGAGGGGAATGCAGAGGCACAGAGAGGAAAACAGTTCGAGTGCCAGTCTAAGCAAATAGCGCCTGGTAGAAGCAGAAAACAGAAGGAAATGACGAGACACTGGTTAACGTTACACAGAATAGTTCCAGCGATCTGCAGCCTCATCATCGTCAAGCTCTTTTGGCTACTCCTACAGGGAGAAGGTGAATCATCACCTACAGTGGGAGGCACGAATAAGACAACATTCAAAAAGCTGCACGTTTAATTCGGAGAATACTGCCGAGGGAGAAACGGCAGCAGGGAAAACAAAGAAATTTGGAGAGAACACTCCCCCCAGTGACTGAAGGCACCCCCCACTAAAGCCACGCAGTAACCTGTGCCCATAAATCCGTGTGCAGGAAGGGGACTTGTCAACAGGTCGTTCCAATTTTCAAATAAGGTTTGTCCTTGCAGGTTTGCCTCACACCTCTCCTGATGGCTGCAGGATTCAGACTGTAAAAAAAGCAGGTCATGGAAACAAATTGGGAAATGCCAACCCTCCCTCCAGCTTCGAGTTTCCTTTTGAAATACTGCTTGAAAAAAA
>VZRN01005861.1:81980-121660 GCA_013397935.1 Dasyornis broadbenti | reverse complement strand
AAAAAAAAAAAAAAGTCTCCCAAGAAGATCATTGGTGACTTGAGGGATGGAAGAATTGGAGTATGGATGCCTTAGGAAATGTGTCAGGCTTTTGGGAGGTTATGGAGCTGATTCAGCTAATCTGGATGTATTAGGGGAAATCTCCCTGGTCTACCCCACCTGAGCATGGCAAATATTCCTTTCATTTCCTGCAGCGGACCTGAAGACGTGTTACGAGGTGGCTTTTTCTAGATGATCCTGAGACAAACAGAAACTTTATAAGAAAAGCTGTTCTTCGTGGTAACCCCACTGCAATCCCGAGGACTTTTGGATAAAGTTTGGATAGCACTGGTAAGGAGCAAAATGTTACTGGGGGCAGCAGTGTTCAGGTGAAACCCTAACCCCAAATCTTGACCCTTCGTTACTATTAAAGACCTCTTGGCACTTTTCACGAGAGCAGAGGTGTGAGCCCTGGTGTCCTGGCCGAATTCCAGCTTGGGTAATTAAATTCTGCTCTCCTAAAATCCCCCCTGTAGTTTCAGTCGAGTCCAGGATTCTTCATTTCCTCCGCGAAAGCGCGGTGCAGAATTGCTTTGTGCTGGTAAACAGCTGCCACAGCTCACCCCGCAGGAATTGCTGCAGCTCGGTGCTGAAGCTCTCTCAGTCTCTCCCTCTCGCACACGGAGGGCACAGCACTGCCCCCGAGCACCCACGAGCACCCCTCTCCCTGGCAGTGCAGGATGCAGGAATTGTGCAGGACACAGCCAACCTGCAAAGCCGCGCTGGACCCCATTCCCCTCTCTTAGCCCAATATTATTAAACCCCGCTCAACTTCAGGAGTCCAAAGACACCTCGCTATTTCTGAAGAGCTGGGAAGATAAAGCGTGGCTGGGGCTGCTCCCCTTGATTTCTGGATATTGGTCATACCTGGTAAACGGTTTCATTTTCTTTGCTGAGGAAGAAATCTTGAGTCACTTCTACTGGGGCTTGTTAAGCTGTTGCCTTGGGGGCCAGTTGATCAGTTGTTAAGCAGTAAGCAGCTTTGGCAGGCAACAGGCGTAGGATCCCCTGCAGCTACTCCAGCCTGCCCATCCTATCATTCTTTAGAGAGGGAGCAGGGTATTGTCTTAGAAGTGCAATAATGATAAAATACCAACAAGGACCTCTCCATTCCGTTTTGCATGCGCAGGTATTTTAGTAAACTCTGTGACATCTCTGGGGACAAATACATATATAAATATTTACTTGTCAACAGTGGTTGTGAAAGTCCAGCTGAGGATTTTTTACAGATTTTTTTTTTTTTTTTTTTGGATGATGTATCAGGGGCTCTGAGTGAAAAGGCTGAGAACCGGGGCAGCTGCACTGAGAGCTCCTCAGCTGTTTGTCCTGGCTGTTATCGGCTTCAATTCCTCATGAAAAATTATGGGAAAATATGGCAGGTTTTTTCCAGCAGAAATCATGGCCAGGCCACAGAGAGCCAGGTTTGGTGTAGGGTAAACCTGCCACACTTTTATCTGACAGCAGGGAAGTTCTTCAGTCGCAATGTTCTTGAATTTTGCTATCAAATACTTCATTCTTATTTACTGCCTTAATCGTTGTGACATATTTGCCTGAAAGGTGTGATATGTTCCAAGCACTGGGACAAAAACAAGCCAGCTTTGTCATTTCCCTCTCTCAAAAACATTTCAGTGCGTGCAGAAATATCTATTTTCCAATCTGCGTGCACACTGAGAAATTTCGTCCATCTGATTTTTCCTTAGCTAAGTACACCGGGAATGATTCAAAGCGAGCTCGACAGATTCCTGCTTTTCACATGCCAGTAGGGTTTTTTAAAATGTATTTTATGCTGGGCTTATTTTGTTTGGTTTTTTGGTTGACTGAATTACCTATATTCCTTGAAATGGTGTTTAGTAATTCTCAGCGACTGCAGAGACGCCTACTGGGAAGTGGTCAGCGGATCACAACAAACCCCACTGACTCCGGGCTCTCCTACTGCTTTAACTCAATTGCACTTTCTTATCCAAAGCCACATCTCTTAGGAAAATCCCAGAAATGCTGTTTGCTGTGAAGCATGGTTTTAATATTATCACAGCTTATTTGAAAAGACAAAAGATTAGAAAGACCATTTGGTGCTGAAGGAAGAAATAGTTTCAAGGGATGGATTTACACAAACAAGACTCACATTTGCTGCTAATGTTTGCTCCGTAGTCTGTCTTCAGCTAAATCATTTCCCCCTTGATGCTGGATGTAACTTCCATGGATATGAAAGGGGGTGGTCATCCTTCGTCTGAGTTTTGAGCTCCTACGCGCCATAAATAATTACAGGGGAAATTGTAGCTTGGGACTTGTTTGTTTGTTTGGTTGGTTTTGGCCCACATTGACAATACAGTGTTGGGATTCTAAGCTTGTTAAAAAGTCACGTGGGGAAGAGTGCACCTGGTAATTAAAACACAGATGGATTTTAAGGCAAGCTGGATGCTGAAGTCCAAGGCCATGGAGCTGCTCCATAAGAAAACCACTGGCATCCTCGGGAAGGACTAGGATCCAGTTATGGTTTTGCAGCGAGAGATGGGATAGAAGTTGGCCATGCAGTCCAAACAGCTGGTATTTGACACCTGTGCCACGACACAAAATAACGAGTATGTGCTTGTACATATTTGCTAAAAGGAGGCGGGGCAAGATCTCCAGAAGCGGCTGTAACCCCCACATGTGCAGGCTCTGCACGGCCAGAATTCCAGAGGAATGAGGGATCAAGCCCAGCTCATCCCACAGAGGAATGGACAGGGCATTGCCTCCAGCAGGATGGCAAACGCCCCAGGCTCCCGAGTCTCCGCACACTTGTGTGGATTTGCTGCTGGTTCCTCCAAAAACGACCTCTCCTGCCTCCTCTTCAGCCAGCTTCTCTACAAAAACACCTTTATCAGGTGGAGAGGCAGGTAGAAGATGGAAATGCCTTAATAAGAAGAGTCTCCAATTAAAATAGATCCTGGCTTGATAGGAAAAGCTCTTAATTTCTAAATTAGGGTTGTGTTTTGCAGCTTTCTCTGCAGTGACTTTCTCCTGGAGCTGAGGGTTTGTTAGTGGAAACACCACAGCAGCTTGTTCCTTGCCCCACAGGAGACCTCCAGCAGATCTATCAATTCTCTGCAGCCAAAACCTTCCCGTTCCCTCTCTTAGGTCAGCGCAGTCTTAGAGAGGTTTGGGCTGGAAAGGACCTTAAAGATCACCTCGTTTCAACCACGGGGGCTTGGAACTCTGCATCTTCTTTCTTTGTTTGTTTCTTGCTCTGAGAAAAAGCCCTCTCTTTCTCTCATATTTAGCACAAAATCAAGCAGAGGAGATTCTCTGGTTCTGTGGCTTTATCCCCACTGATGGCAGGGATCACAGCCCAGAAAGCAGCATCCTCTGCAGGTTAGATCTTCAATACATCAAACGCCAACGCTGGCATTGTTTTGAGAGGGTTAACTAAGATTAATGAGAAAAGAAACATGAAGCCATGGAGGATCAACATTACAAATCAATGACTGAATAAATTTCATGTGTATTCCAGCTGTACTTTACCTGGCATGATCCTGATTCTTACGAGTGCATCTTTTATGCTTCTAAATAACCCAGTAGGACAGGAACACTGCTTCCACTTTAATAATGCTTTATTTAAGCTTTATACAGTAGTCAATGTATTGATTTAGGAGGAATTTGTAGAATAAAAAAAAGAATGCTTAATAAGGTACAAATAAACTCCTCCAGCTTTCTGCATTCCTCATCCTTAACATCTGCAAGCCGTAACTCCAATATTTGAATTCTGGAAAACAAACTCATTAGAAAATAAACCCGGACTTGCTGGTAGTTAGAACCAGAGTCTGGATGAAGTAACTTCCCTGAAAGGTGGACTCTTTAAATTCTGTCACTTTGTCTACAACTTCTGCGAGCAGCCGTTGTAGCAGCAGACGAACCAAAAACGAGTATTCCATTAATTTATACCTAATTAACGCTCAGAGCTGGGAAACGGCACCCGTGCCTTTGCAAATTTGTTGTTAAACTTCACGGCGGGCTCGGCTCACTTTGTCTCCTTAATCAAACCCTCGTTGTCCTTAACCCGCCTCCCAAAATTGCCATCAGTGCGACGGATCCGCCGGAGCCGTGCCCGCGCCGCTAATTGCGCGCACGGAGGCAGCGACAAAGCGAGACCTTCTCCAGGAAAACGCTGGCGCAGGCCAGCCTCCTAATCAGATTCCGAGGAATTGAACTTGCAGAAAGTTTGTGCTAGCCTTGTGGATTTTCATTTCAGATGTTGTCAACTCAAGGGCATTTGGACCAATCAATATCTGTCTGTCTTCTCGCACAGAGAAAGTTGGCTATTAGAAAAGAGAGGCTTAGAGCAGGCTCAGCCAATACCATTAGCCCTTGCCTAAGGGCAGTTGTGGCCGTGTGCCGGGGTAGGCACCTGCCCCCTCCCCTCCCCCACCATTAAGAAGGCCACTGGGGATGTCATTTGGACATAGCGGGCAAAGAGCACTTCTTTATTCTTTCTCTTTTTTACACCCAGACTTCACCAAAAATCAATAAATCTGTTCTTTGCTTATTTTCAGAACTTTACTTCAATATAAGCAAGGACTTTCCTTCCAGCTACAAACTCCAGTAGCACCAAGTCAGGGATTTTTTTTTTTTTTTTTTTTTTTGTGTTTGGGTGGTTGTGTGTGTTTTTTTTTTTTNTTTATTTTTTTTTTTTTCTTTTTTTTTTTTTTTTTTTTTTTTTTTGTGTGTGTGTGTGTGTGTGTGTTTTATTTTCCTTTCTGTGTTCCAATTTCAGAAATAATTGGAAATAATATCCACTGTTTCTTCTTTTCCCTGCTAAAGATTTTTGAGAAGAAAGACCTTGATCTGCTGACTCTTTTCATGATTCAGCACTTGATTTTCCTCTCCTTGCTCTCCTTTTATTGCTAATGATTTTATATGATCGGGGAGGGCAATGATACATTTCTTTGTTTTCCAATCAACAAAGTTTTCACCATATCGACTCAGGTTTTGCTATTTTCTGTGTCAAGGCACCATTAGTGACACTGCTCTTTATAATTCTGTAAATACGAAACATCACTCTTCAATTTTAGACATCATTTCTGAATGGGGGAAGCAGGTGCATACTCTGGGCAGGCATCAAGCCCATGCATGAGTGCTGTGAGACTCTTTTTCAAGACATATTTTTTAATCTACTCTTTCTCTGAAATAAGCAGGAAAAAAGAAAGGTAAATTGAAGATGATTGGACTCAGTAGCCCAGTGACCAAACCAAGTGGCAGTGGGTGTAAATATGGAGCTTTAAGAGCTTTAAGGACGATACGAAACCTGCAAGAAATGCAGCAGGTAAATTGTCACTGGAGGGTGACAATTGGGAAGGTGATGGGAGAGGACAAAAGGAGAAGGTAAAAGCAGAAATGAAGTTGATGTGGATGGAGAGAAAACTTTAGAGATGGTCTACCAAAAACAAGCCCCAGATAACAACCAAAGCCCCACAAACCAAACAAAAAAACCCAGATAAAACAGTCCGGAAGGAAAAATTTTGGAATAAATCTTGATGACAGAAAGTTGCTGGCCAAAACTAGCAGCGGTAATAATTTCATTGAACAGATGTTACCGGAGGTCTTCACGTTGAGCTTTAACAGATGCACTGACGTTGTCCTTTTGGCTACGAGGAGTGACAACAGACGAAAGTCCTGAAAACAGGAACATCTCACCCTCCACCCAAAAGTCTGGTCACATAATGAGTTTGAAGGCCGAAATCCATCCCTTTTACTAAGGGGTTATATTTACCTCAAAAAATTAAGGAGCTTTGGTTAGATAAGGAGATTAAAATTTACCTCAAGTAATTCAGTGAAGTGTGTTGAGACCCACTGCAGACCTGACCTGAAACCGTCACCTTGCCCAATTCCTGTAAATATAGAATTGGGAACTTAGGAAATACCGCAGTATGAAGATTCTTTTTATTTTGGTTTGAACCACAGAAATGCAAATAATTAAAACGAAAGAGGATCGAGTCCTATAAACCACATGAAGCCATGGAGTTGAAAAAGGTTTGGGTCATGTTCCACTGAGAAATTTGGCGTTTTTTGGCTATTTCACTCCAACAGCAACCAAAGAATGTTGTTATTAAATACCCTTCAAATGACTTGGGAGAGCTTTTCAAGGTTCAAAGCCTTCCATCATCCATAGTTCTGTGATGGGGGAACAGGCTGGAAGTTCAGCCAAGGTCCTCTGGAGGTAAGTGATAAAACACCTTGGCCGATAAGGCGTGGCCAGTTGTGCTGGGTTCAGTTGGAATGGTTTAATTGGCACTTTACCTGTTTGAAATCACCAGCAAGATCCAACAGCACAGTCAGGACCAGGAAAGTTTCTCTTCCACCAAGACTGACGTGGGTTATCAGTGAATTTCCATGAGGGAAGGGCATGGAAAGATCCTTGCAGGAAGATGTCAGGATTGAAGGACCAGAGCCAATGATATCCAAGAGGAAGATAAGTAAGTAGGAAAGGGGCTGTTTCCTGAGGAGGGGATTTCCGTGTGGTTTGTAGCTACGATAATACAGACTAATTTCTAGAATGCCTTTAAATTAGCACAGTTCTTGGCTTTGGAGATATTTTTTTCCCTCTCTTTTTTCTTTCTTCTTTTTTCTTACAAAATGCACAAGGTTCAGGTTTTGGTTGTTCTCCCAACCCGGGAAGACTCGCGTTTCCAAGTGCTCGTGCTCATCCATTTCCAAGTGCTCCTGCTTGCTGTTTCACTGAAAATAATTTCACTGTGCTAAACAACATCATCTTGGGATCACTTATGGGATTTAATGGTGTTTAAGGGGTGAAGGCCAGGATGCTGCACGGTGAAAACTTCCTGGGCAAAGAAAATAACGTGCATTTCTTGTGAACCCCTGAAATAGCTGCACTTCAGTCGAGAAATGCATATGGAAAAAAATACACGGGTAAAATTTTATTTACTGCCGAAGTTATAATGATTTGGTAGGATTTTTTGAGACTGATTTGTAAGGGGGTGATTTTGGGGCTACTTAATCTCAAGAGCTGAAAATACTTCTTCGTCTAAGTGAGGAAATTTGTTATGGCACTGAGTGGTTATTCATTGTGTAGATTATTGTTTGGAGCTAGAGCACGCTCTTATCTTTTTGATATTTAAATGGAAAGACAAAATAAATAGCATGTCCTTTTCAAAGTAAACACTTCCAAATGACTTGTCAATACCAACTATTAAAAAAATCCCGGATAGGTTCCTCGGCTGGATTCTCACATCATTAAACTCCGAGGGACTTTGGTTGGGGGATTTTGGACTAATTAGGTTTTGGAGTTAGGATCCAAGAGGTGGATAAATATGACAAGGTCTAAAGTGTGGATCCGCTGTCCAGAGCTGGGAGGTGCATTTCCACCACATTCTTCTGCAGGCTTTGAGGAGCTCTTAACGCACACACGGTGCTTCCCTCAATCCAAAGAGAGACAACAGCGGAAACAGGAATACAAAAGGATTCCACACTTGTTTCTTACCTTGCTGTGACTTCCCAGTTCAGCTGAACCAATAAAAGCTGATTTCGAATCCCAGACATTCATCTCTCCAAAGCTGCATCACGTGGAACGAAAGGTATGAAATAAATTAGATCATTCATTTAAAAATTGTAAAGTGTCCTTAAGAAAAAAGTCATCACAGAACAGCTCTTGTTCTCTTATTCATATTATCCTTCCAGATAAACATTTCACCAAATTGTTTCAATGAGGTGCATAGAGATTTTTTTTCTTTTTAAAATATATTTATGCAAATATCCTTCTGTACTATGGAACTTGCTGCTATAGAGACAAGAATTTGATTATTACCCCTGTCATTAGAAGAATAAAGGCACCTGGAAGTTAATCCATGACCTTCTTAAGGTCAAATATGTCCAAAACTAAAACAACAAAGAGCACAGAAGAGTTTTAGAGCATTAGAAACGTTCATCAATGAAAATGGTTGTCTTCTGCTCATACTCCACAGCCCACGGCAACCGAGCATTTATGACTGGAGGAAATCTCAGTAATCGTGTAAATTAGCAAGTCCACTCAAGCTACTTACAAGCTCAAATTGTAGAAAATAAATGCCACGAATGTGCCACAGTCTGCTCACAGGCTCTTGTTGTGAAGAAGCAGCTTGGTCTTGCCTAAACCAATTGGAATTCAAAGTACAGCGGGAAACGCACAAACGCTTTTCAGGACACACTGTAAAAATAATGTGGGTTATTTTTTTTTTTTTTTCTTAGGATATTCAGAACTCTCAGCATTCACAAGGCGTGAGAATGGGGACAGACGAAGCGTTTGGGACGCGAACTGCCTCACTCCGTTTTGCCAGACTGGTTCCGCGCTTAACCGCGCAGCAGCCAGGGCACGAACACGTTTTCCTGCGGGTTCCCCGGTGTCAGCAGAGGAGCGCGTTAGTGTCACTTGCGGCTGCAGCATCCCTGTCTAATGGGCAGTGGTGGGAGCTGCAGACATCAAACCCCCGAGCTGGAGCCCATCAGGCAGCGAGCGTCGAATGTGTCAACTCCGGCCTCTTTGCGGAAAATGTTTCTCCTCGTCTCCAGCCCCGCTGCTCCCACTGAGTGTGCATGGCAGCTTTAGTGCCTGCTCCACTTAGTTCAGGTACTGTTGTGTCAACGGCGCGATAACAGTCCAAAACCTTCTCTGTTTCTTGCTGACAGTGGTAAGAAGTGCTCTTCCTTGACCAAATCCTGACTCGCTTCCTTCTTGTCCGGGCAAAACTGGTTGGAAAATCTCCAACCGGAACAAAGAATGCGGCATTCAGTGTGCTCCATGTTAACACTGCAAAAAAATTAGAACTGTGAAGATTTTTTTAATAATCTGACCCATCATCGGTCTCTAAGGAACAAGAGGAATGCGTGTCTTAGAATTTTTAAAGACCTAATAAATAATTTGCCATAACCACAGGGTGCCATGGCATAATGGAGCTAAGGTAATACTTAATTTGCTTATTTACAACATTAAGTAAAATATTCTGTTTCTGATTTTTTTTTTCTTTTTAAAATATATGTTGCTGTTTATTGTGATAAATATTTGAAATCTCAGTGCTCGGTTCTCAGCAGAGCTTCCTGGTGTGTTTTGGAGCCTCACACAGCTAAAATTATTCCATTAGGCTATTAAAGCATGGAATGTGCAACACGCCATCCACCTCAAGGCATTTCTCTGCTCATTTTTATCTTTTTGAGTACCTGTAGCTTCCTTTCTGCACAAACATTTTACTGCGAGCGTTCTCTCGGATCTGCCAGTTAACTTCCCCTTGAAGCCCAGTGGCCTTCTCTGCTCTGGTGGTCACTCATCTCGGCCCTCTCAGATCTCAGAAGGGGGTGGCAGCAGCACACTGAATGGAATATCAAGCAAATTCCCATCAAATGGCAGCGTGGTCCCCCCCAGGTAACAACCAGGCGTCAGGTGTAAAACCCTCGTGCCCCGTAGCTCGTCCTTCTCCGCGCGGGTCCCTCACGCGGACGGCGCCAAGGTGCGTATTCCAACCGGATTTCTTCGGATCAGTTCGGTTCCATCCCTTGCCAGGTCCCTGTGTTGGGGCTCTTAATTAGCAATGCAGGGCTAGGTAGGCGATGGGAGAGGAGAGGGGAAGAAAGAGGCGGCAGAGAGGAACTGTTTTATTGATGCCGGTAGTCTCGGCTAAAGCACAGCTCCTGCTGCATTTCTTCCAGCAGCGCGAGCTGAATCTTTTCCCTCATTTGATACAGTGACCTCTCAAGTGCATCATTGCCCTGAGGGCTGAGGGCAGTCCAGCAACTGTTAAACCCCTTGGGTTGATAATCTTCTCCCACATTTGCCCTTAACACCAGACATACCACCATTAGCTACAGCTCCACTGGTGCTCATTAGAGCCGATCAATATAGACTAACATAAAGAATGCTGCTGCGCCTTCTGTTATTTTTCAGTTACTGCAAATTTACACACTTCTCACCTACAATACGAGGCTTTGCTGCTGTACTATGTAAAAAAGAGGATTTGAGACAAAAACAAAACAAAACAAAACAAAACAAAACAACCCAGCAGTTTTTATGAGATGCCTAAATGTTATTTATCTGGCTGCTCAAAATACCTCGTTACTAGAGGGCGGACGGGAGATGTTCTGGACAAAATTCTCTTTGGATTAAGTTGCCATAAAATCACAACTTCTATAAATCACAGCGGCTGGATTGGCAAACAAAACCAGGCATGTTTTAATATGAAGGAGTGGTTGAGGCTGCAAAGCCTGTGCAAGTGTTTTCATGAACTTGGGCTGATATTTTTTTAAGCCCCCTGACCATACCCACGCTCTTTGCACGTGGGCAGGCATTGTATGGCCAGGTCTGTACGGTGAAGGCATATTCGTAGAGTGGCTCCAGCACTGCAGAGTACCACCAGCAGGTGCTGCCAAAGATCATAGCAAGAACTGCAACAATTAACAAATACATCATCCTTTCCCCACGTTTTAACCCAAAGAGTCTTTCACTGATTGTGATGGGAAACAGCAAACAAACTAAATATATAAAAAAAGGCACAAAAATCACCTAACACCTCCTAGGGAATAATACTCAAGTGCTCAGTCATTGGAAATGGTAAGTATTTTTAGTTTTCATTCGCGTTTGGCAAAAGGAAGATCAAAAAGCTTCATTGGATTTACCAAATGGCAACGCCATGCAAATATAAAAGCTGGGATTTCTCATGCTTTGTTTAGTCCTTTTGATCATTCAAACCCCATAGCTCTGCTTAGGATATAAAGCGAGGAAAATACGGCATCCTAACAACTTCAGGAAACTATTAACGAGATAGAAACCAAACATTTAATTCAGTATAAAGACAAGTATCCCTTATCATGGATAAACCCAGCCAGCCCAAGGATGGTTACATGGGTATATGGAACATTGAAAATACTGGCAGCACTTTGAATTCCAGTGAATCAAGGGTAACAAAGCCTCACCTACACCAAATCCTTCCATATTCCTCGGACTCAAGGCCTCCTGTATCTTACTCAAAAAGGTGGCTTAAAGATTTCGACATCGATTGTTGAATGCAAAAGAATTCTGAGCTCTCTATTTGAGCTGAAAAATCAGTCAATGCTGAATTTTACCTGTTTTCTTCAGGCACATCCTTCAACAGCTTAACTTTTGTAGTTCTCCAGCATTTTAGGGGATTAAATACTTCTGTTGAATGACCTACTCGGCCAGGGCCTTTCTGAAGAGCTGGAAGGGTACGAGGATTTCACTTGTGGAACGAGGGATTTCTCAAAGTCCATTAAAGCACCTTTACTCGGAGAACGACACAACTTCTCTGCAGATGCCTCCTTTGCCTTAGTGGACCTATTTGCATCTCAGGCATTCCTCAGTGCGAGCAATGCGGTAGGACCGAGCCCTTGATGAGAGGCTGATTAATGAAATCCGTTCTGCCGGCTGAACATAATGGAAAATGTGATTCTGTTGGCTTCCACGGGCTGAAATTCATCTCCATGCAAACGACACCCGTTTTATGGATGTCATAAGCCTCCTACTGTCCTTCTGCTTAGACGGGGATTTCATCTGGTGAATGGAGGGGTGGTTGTTACATCCCTTAGCGCCGCTGAAACGTACCCAGTAAACCCATTGCTCATGGCTTTGCCTCAAGTTTGAGTCTTCCCTTCACGAAGAACTTAGATAAACTTGAAGAGAAACAATCAGCGAATGAAAGCTGAAAAAGAAACCCCGGGCTTTTTGTAACAGCACCATATTTAGAAAAAAAAAAAACCCACAGAACTTGATTTTCAAACTTTTAGTGAAAGAAAAGTGGCAAAATCTCTTGGTGTGTAACTTGATCAGTTAAATCATGGCAGGGAAGTTTTGATTTACATCTTTCTCAGTCAACTTGCTACTGTCAGCGGTCCTTATTCATCCTCTGCTAAATTAATGGGCTGTACCATCCCAGTTCTCCTGTTTATTTCCCTGTAAATCTTGTCCTTAGACTTCTGGTCAATCGGCTTTGAGTTTCCTCCTTCTCCCATGATGAAGAGAGGAAAGAGCCGTATTTTCCGAAGTTCTTTTGCGAATTCCCTGCAACTTTTCCAGCATTCACTTTTCCAGGCGTCCAGGATCCAGGGGGGAGCAGATATCTCAGCACTGGGTTCACAAATCTTGCTGGCAGCAGCAATAATTCCTCGCCACGCCTCTGGCTAATCCACAATTTTCAATAACATCACAACACGGAACTAAGAGCCACCGTCCAATTGAGAGTAATATATTGTATGTTTGGATCAACAGGGAAAGGTTTTTAGGAATTTTCTCTTGTCAGAGCTGCATATATATTCCGAACCTTAATTATTGACCAAATTGGCACTTCAAGCAACAATGTCTTTGGTTGTAAATTAGCTGGTTTTAATGGTCTGCAGCAAGGCTTTCAATATCCTCTTTAGTGCCAGGTTTGAATGATGGAACCCGCTATATGTGCTGACACTTTTTATTCTTAAACACCTAACGTGCAATCTGCTCCCGGGAGTTTTAAAGGGTAAGATAAAATGTCAAAATTGTTCAAAAGTATCATGTATATTTTTTACTCGGAAAGTTACATACTCAAAACTCTAATCAGTCCACCTGGATTTATGAAATCCCCTGTTATTGTAGCAGTGTGAAAACTGGACTGGAGATAAAGAAAATGGTATTTTTATAGAACGGTCCTTTGAGATGGGGCTGCTCCTCTGTTGTCAATGTAGGCCAAAGTGCCAGTGGGAAGTGCAGTACATGACCTTAGTCAATTAGCAGGGTCTCCTTAATCTCTTGGGATTACTTTGATCTGCAATATCAAGTCTAACACCTTAATGAAATTTTACAGATAGTCACAGAAGACATCCATGTAGTGAAAAAACAATTTCATTTTATACCTAAACTCCTAACACATGCTTAATAAATCCCCAGAAGGGAAATAATAACTATAACCATATTCAACATAAATTTCTTTTTTTTTCTTTTTTTTTTTTTCACACTGTGTTTATGGCTGAGAAAAACAAGATTATAAGAGACAGGACTCTGCTTGTGAAAACAGGGAACAGATCAAGCTGCTGATTCACATTTTTCTTGCGAAAAACCTGTTCTTTGTTGCCGTTACATTTCAAATCTCCTGAAATAAGGGTGTTGTGCCAAACCTTAATTGTATTTTTTTGTGTGTGTGAATGTATTTCTGACATTCACAGATATATGAGATGTCAGATATATTCAGATATACGAAATTTCCATAGCACAGCACTGTCCTGATTTGTGTATTCTAAATTATTTTAAAATCTATGCTCGTTCAAATCTTGTCACCGGTCTGAACAATTTTGGAGGAGTTAATTGGACAACCTGGCTCAATTGTGATATCATTATTAAGTAACCACATGGCAAACGATTTTTGATCAAGCGTTGATTTTGTTTGCTTTTGTCTTCTCTGCTTGCTCAGACTATCTCACCTGCAGGTCTTTCAGGACCCAGCCTGCAGATTTACAGCGGTGGGAACTGTATTTTCTGGGAAAAAGCTCCAGGATTGCCTGCCCAGAGGTGAAAACATTGAACAGATTTGCACTGCCTGGAGAAGAGGGGAGGGAGCAAAGATGGGGTTTAATTAGGCCACAGCTTTATTAAGTGGATTTATCCCGGAATCCTGCGGTGAGAACTCGCCCTGTGGTCACTTCTTTCCTTCCTGGTGCCGTGTGCCACCACCAACCCCATCCCTCTGGGTGACCCTTGGGGGTGGGTGGAGAATCCCAAGGATTGACCTTCTCCTTTCTGCTGCTTCTGCCTCTTCCAGCCCTGTCGGCCACGAGGAGCCAGCAGCTTCCTCTCTGCTGTCCCCCAGCAGCTCCTGAGAGCAGCCTGCAGCACCTGGGGAGAAGCTCCTGCCTCCACCCTCAGCTCCAGCTTCCTTGCAAAACGCCAAACGGTCTCCAGCTGGGAATTGCACGATCAGTTTGGATGCCTGGTAGTGACAGAGCAGAGAGGGAACTGCTCCAGCTGCTGTCGGACACCTTGGCTGTGATTTTGGGAGGTACCCAGAGGAGCTGTGGGGGCACCGGGGTGGCGGAATTTCAAGTGGGATTTTGCCGGGGTGAGGGCTCCAGGATTCACCACGGCAGCTCAGGAATGCGCATGATCATGGAATAAGGGAATCACAGCCTGGTCTGGATTGGGAGGGACCTTGATTTCACGGGCAGGGAACTTTCCACCAGACCAGGTCCCCACAATCCCCACCCAACCTGGCCTTGGACACATCATGCTCCTCCTGATGCTCTATGCACAGAACGTATCAATTCAAAATTAGATATGATTAGAGGGACTAGAGAGGTTCGAGAGAGCTCTTTTATCAGCTGCTTTTTGCAGTCAAATTAAGGTTTCTTGCTGCGTGTCTTGTTTTATTCCTTGTTTTGTCCCTTGTCCTCCTAAGGCCAAACAGCAAAACTAAATCAGCTCTCCCTGCAGGCCCCACGAGTGAGATTTCAGAGTGCAGAATTCAAGGGACCATCCCCACAGCATTTCCTGGGTTTTTAATGCATTCAGTAAGTGTAGAAACCTCTTAAAACGGAGCAAGGTTATAAAAGTTGGCTCTGTACCGATTGCCCCAATTAGCACATGACAGATACTCGCAGCCATTCCGCTGTGCTCTCCTCCAGAATCTGCTGCACACAAACTCTAAACCGGCTTCCACGACGCGGAGCAGGCACCAGCTTTGTCTTCACACACATCTGTTGCATTTTTTAAAGGTAAAAATAAAGTTTGAATTTTTAAAATCTCTATTTTAATAATGCATGAGAAAGTGGAGCAGCTCTGCTTTATTTCCATCCAGGTCTCATCTTGCATCTCTTTCACCGCTGCCAAATATTCCCAAAGTAGTTTCTGTCCCCTCCGTCATTCCGATGCAGTGATGTGCTCCTGGAGGCCAAGGTGAGCAGTGCCAAATCACGGCATCGATCTCAGAATCCTGATTTGGGTCGGAAAAGACCTTAAAAACCATCTTGTCCCGCCCCCTGCCATGGGGAGGAACAACTTCCACTAGACCAGGTCGCTCCAAGTCCCATCCAGCCTGGCCTTGGACACTGGCAGGGATGGGGCAGGCCTTTTTTTGGTCTTCATTTTTCACAGATAACCCTGAAGGAACCCTCTGAGAGTAATTCTCATTAACACAGGGATTTGAAATGGGTGCTCAAGAATGGGTGAAAAAGCAAATAGTGAATATCGAACGATTTTGTTATTTTTAGCTAATTTAGGCATTACAGCTTGAAAGTTTGAATTGTTTTAACCTCTCTATGGGCTTTTTTTTTAATCGGGTGATTCATAAATCAATCTTATTCGTATTATTTGCCTCATGTTTTTAGACTTCAAATGAGTATTTAACCACACGTGAGATTTCACCAGCACAAAGACTGAGGAGGTTCTTCCCCAGGATTCTAACATTTGAGCAGGGAGAAAACAACACCACTCCTGTTTTACCAGCAGAGAATTGGGTGCTTTAAAGATGGATTTTGGCCAAAAAAAAAAAAAATAAAATGAACCCCAGATATTTGAAGCCCTGTTCATTATTTTAACCTTAAGACTACACATCAGAAGTGATTTTGCTGATACAGATAAATAAGAATATGGCTCTCCCCCTGCTCAGACAGCTGCTGGAGCTTTATTTCCTCATCCACGGTACGTGATGAGACCCAGATGGGAGAAGGCAAAGCTCTCCTTAGTGACAGCGGATGTTTTCCTGGATGGAGCCAAATCAGAGCAGACAGCAAAGATCCCTATCTCAGCATGGGAAACCTGACAGCAGAACATTTCTCTTGATGTCAGGGTTGTTCCGTTATGGACTCCACAACCGTGCTCCAAAAATAACACAGATTCATCTGTTTGCTGGTGCCTGTGCGCTCCTCCTTGCACAGGTAAGTCCCAAATGCATTTTTAGTTTAGAACTGTCTCATAAAACAATGAGAAAGATTTCAAATCTAAATAGGTGACATGGCTGCATATAGGATTAAAAAAACCTATATTCATTGTGGAGGGAAAAAAAAAAAAAGAAAATATTACAAAAGACCAAAAGCTCTAGGGTTCAAGCTAATTTTTCATCTTTTCCATGGGGAAAAACACTGGTAAATGTTAAGAAACACCCTTCAAGAACCTTTAATTTGTTTTTCACTCTCCGAGATATAGATTTTCTCCTTCCCATTTAAGTAAAAAAAAAAAAAATTTCCTGTGGGTTTTTAGAGTCATTTGAGAAAATATATATATATATATATTTGTATATTATTCCACGCTTTCTAGCATTGCTTTGATTATGCTGTCAGAGCAGAATTTGAGTTGAAGCCAGGTCCCTTAATTTTTATATATCTTCTGAGGAGGATTTTCCTGTAGATCACACAAAGCTCTTGCAGGATCAGGTCCTTACTCCAAAATCCTGGTTTCTTTGGTCAGTGGCGAATGGAACAGGATGGCCCAGCATGGATCACGATGCTGCCACAAATATCCACTCTTTTGAACTTAGTGGCAACAGGATGAGGTCATTTTATTTTTATTTCACCCTGTGACGTCGCACTTCTTCGAATGGTTTTGCTGCTGTTGAGCTCGAGCAGATCCAAACGGATCCCGCCCTGTTTATCAGCAAAATGCAGGAGAAAGCATTGGAATTGGGGCTTTAGCCTGTGTTTCAGTGTGGTCCTACGTTAATAAGGGCCTGGATGTGCTTTTACAGCCACACACACATATATTTATAATGTCTATAAAAACATATAAATATGCATGTGGTTGTACGGGTGTGCATAAGCACCCTGTAATGAGGGATTTGCTTATTAAGAGCAAGGATTTAAGTAAAGTTATAATACTTTGCCTTTGCTAAAGCGCTTGCTTTGGAGTCGTTAATGACATTTATTAATATGAATGAACGAAATGTATGTTCAGAAAGGTAAGTCTTATTTCCATTTTAAAGTCGGGAAATTGGAGGCCAGTCAACAACATGGGCCGCTGGCAGCGAGTCACAGCCAACGTTAGGGACAGGGAATTTCCTGTGGAACTTTCAGCGTGAAAACAGGGATTTTGAATCCTTCTGCACCCAGGAATCACCGCTCAGGGCTGGCGTTTCAAAGTACGGGATGTGCTTAATATTCAGTCCGAAATGCCCATTCTCACAGAACTCAGAATCTCAATCTCAGTTTGAAACTGTGCACAACTTTGGGTGGACTTAAGCATCCCCAGCATTTGCCTCCTGCTCCAAGCTGTGGAGGGACGGACGTGGATGAGCCTGTTTGTCCCTACAAAGTGCCCTCACCTCTCTGCAGCAGGAGCTGCGGGCAGACACTCAGGAATGTGTGTAATTGCATATCCGAGATTGACCCTTGTGGAAATAACTTCATTTGTTAAACAAATGTATTGAGCAAAGCAGAAGGAGGTTCAAGGGACACCACAGTAGCCAAAGGCCTCCAATCTTAATTTCATAGCATCATTTAATGCAGCTTCTCTTAAGCACCGAACGATTTCTTTTCAGCTCTACGTGTCTCGAGCACGTGTGAAACGAAAATAAAATCTCACTTCCATGAAACGAGGTGCTTCCCATTCAGTTTCCACACCATGGCTGAAGTCTTGGCCTCCACATTAATGAGCTCCACTCCAGTATTTGGAAGTTGCCTTTCCCTTGGCTTTGCTCTCCTGGACTTACCCACCCAAGTATTTGCAGGTGGGCGAGAAAATCAGCTTCACATTTATCACTCTCATCTGCCCGGGGCTATATCTGGAAATTCAGCCCCTAAGTGGGGTGATTCCTACTGGAATGACCCTGGGTGGCAGCGGTGCTGCACCAAGTCCAGTGGTCACTTCCATGAGTAACGTCAATAAAGAGGATTTGAGCAGGACAAAAGGCTTGTGCGGGCATCCTGTCCCATTGGCTGGAGCGAGCTGGGAAGGCGAGACAAGAATTTGCAGCAGGACAATCTTCCAGCAGGACTGCTCATATCCGTGGCTCTGGATCTCACACCTTGTCAAGAGCAGCTAAAACCACTCAAGAATATCACGTGCAGCCGTTGCTGCAAGAGTTCACTCAGTGGTTCCAAACCGTGCTGTAAACTCTGAGCAGGACATGACAAAGCCGGGCCTGGATATGGTTCCGTTCATTTTCTTTGAAGCATTTTTTCAGATAGCTGAGGTTTGAGTTGGGAAAGCCATTTCTACAAACGCTCATTGTAATTTTTATAGAGATTTTTTTGGAAGCGGTTTAAAAGTACAAGGGAAAAAAAACCTGAACCAAGAACTTGGTCTTCATGCCTGAAACGATGCCATCAGTGAAGTCAGTGGCAAAACTATGGATGTCAAGAGCTGTAGGATTTGACCTCTGGGCTTTGGAGCTGAGCTGGCAAGAAAGAATAAATAAATCCTGCAAAATGATAGATGAACTTTGCAATCTGTGCCTCACGTCTTAGGCAGGCTCTACAATAAAATATCCTAAAACTCTAGTCCTGGCTTTTCCTCTCGAGCTAATTTGTAGTCAAGACAGCTGAGTTCATGTTCTTGAACATGCTGAATAAGCTGAGAGGTAAACAATTATCAGCAGCGTGTATTTTAAGGACTTGGACCAAACCCTTTCAATGTCAAACTCCACTGGATCAAACCCCAATATACTCATCAATTAAAACCCAGGATCCTTCAAAATTTGGCCTTAGTTTGCTTTTTGTATGAGCTTAGAGTAATACCAAATTTATACCTCTCACAAGCTCTTCCAGAACGCATCACCTGTTTTTATTATCAAAAAATAACCTGTAAAAAAAACGTTTTCTTGCTCTCTGCGCCTGCAGAAAAAACTAACAAATTCGGCTTGATGAAAACTGAAGGCAGAACATACAAAAATTGAGGCTAAATTGGCTTGGTTGAAAAAATTCACTGAGTGACAAGGGGTGATGAAGCCCCAAACCATTGCAAACCCTCCCTACAGCCTCCCCTATAAACAGCCTTGTTAAAATCGATCCCTTCCATCCAAGGCAGATTGTGGAGGCCCTTTTCCCAAGCAGCCGTTTCATCTGCTTGTTTATCCCGAGCCTCCCTGGGTGTGAGTGCTCTGTGGAAGGCTGGCTCCCAGCACTCTTCCCACATTTAATTCCCTGCTGGCAGGCATTAGAAGCTCTCCTGTCCTCGCTCCTCTCTCCGGTTTTGTGTATTCTGGTCAGAGGAGCCGGCTGCTAACGGGGCAGCGAGGGACCAAACCCAACCACGTCTGGAGGGCTCATTTTGCCATCACTGAATTCCACCAGCATTCCCAAGGAAGTCACCGTGGGAGCAGCGCAGCTCCTGTGGCTCCATCTGCTTTGCTCTTCCTTCATGTACTCAACAACAAAACGTGGGGGAAAGTTTGTGTCCAGCTTGGAAAAAAGTAATTGGTTGTGGGAAAAGAAAAATGCTGATGTTGGGTTAAGCCTGAAATTACTGCAGAGGGAAAAGTGCCAAAGGCTGCATCCCCTGGATCTTGGAGATGGATGTGCTGGAGGGCCCTGAGAATTATCATAGAACCCTGGAATGGTTTGGGTTGGAAGGGACCTCAAAGCCCATCCAGTGCCACCCCTGCCATGGGCAGGGACACCTTCCACTGTCCCAGGCTGCTCCAAGCCCCGTCCAACCTGGCCTTGGGCACTGCCAGGGATCGAGGGGCAGCCACAGCTTCTCTGGGCACGCTGTGCCAGGGCCTCACAGCCAAGAATTCCTTCCCAATATCCCATCTTCCCAGGCCCTCTGGCAGTGGGAAGCCGTTCCCCCTTGTCCTGACACTCCAGGCCCCTGGCCGATGAGGGACATTTTATCCTGGGAAGGTTTCACTCATAACTAATGTTTGATGCTGTAATTCAAACAGGCACTGAGTCAGCAAACCCCTTCAATCTTTGGTGCGCACAGGGTCACACCTGAAGATCATTCCTGGCCTTAAAACCTACGAAATGCCCTCTCCTGCTGGGAAACCCTGGTTTGCAGCACTATTTCTTCACGCCAGGAAGGTTCCTCCTTCCCCTCAGCCCACGCAGCATCTCCCGTGAACCGTGCAGGGCAAAACCCCGCCAGTGCACCTCGGAAAGCCGAGCCAGAATTGAAATGTGAGCACGAGAAGGAAGTTTTTTGGCAGGCGGCCTCCCCACGTGAAAGGATTTGGGACGGCTCTGGAGGCACGTTGTGCAGCGGGAGCTGAGCGGCTGCAAGGCCAGGGGCCGTGCCAGGACCAGCATTCCCCCAGTAGCTGCCCAGTTTGAACGCTCCAGCCCGAGCAGCTGACAAAGCCCCTGGGCTGCAGCAGCATCCCAGCCCTGCCGTGTGACAACCACAGAAGATTTCCTGGCACTCGACTGTTTTTATTCAGTTGGCCACTGTTTTTTTCCCCCAGAAGCAAAACTGGCCCCCAGACAAATCCGTGGCAGGGTACGTTACAAAGCCAGGAACATTAAAAGGAGCAAAAGGAAAGCCAAATTGCTTGTAGAAATGAAGATTGCTTGGATTTTTTTTTTTTTTTTTTTTTTTTTTTTTTTTTTTTTTTTTTTTTTTTTTTTGCCATGGGAAGGCAGAGCTCTCTGTGCTGCGAGAGATTCTCGGTTTAAGGACGAGCAGTGCAAAGATTGCCAGAAACAGGGCTGCGGACAGAAATGTTTATTTTATGATTGTATTTTTAAATAGCTGTCATTGTAAAAGCTGCATCCCTGGAAGGTGGGGAAAGGCTTCCAAAGTTCACTGACTTCCCAACCCTGACAGGGATTCTCCTGGTAATGGCACAGCAGGTCCACAGTGGCAAAGCCTAATTGACAAAGATCAAAATCTAATTTGGATAACACCAGGAGCCGAGGGGGTCATGCTCCAAATAGTGCTTGAGCCACAACCAGCCGTGTTTGTCATTTCACGGGGAAAATGCAAAAAAGATCGTTCCAGGTCCCCAAATGAGGGAGATGCCAATAACATTGAAAAGCAGACGCAGGAAGAAGCCTTGCTCCTGAGGGTGCAATTACCGGGGCTGTGATGTGAAATGATAAAAAAATATTAAGTAGATTTTAATGTTGTAACAAAGGGTGGCCCTGCACTGGGCATAGGAATCGGGGAGGAAGATCCTTGGGGCACCCAGATGAAAAATAATCCAAGAGCAGCTATTAGCAGAGCATTTCATGTCAGTGCCTGTCCCTCGCTGGGAGGAACATTTCCTTACCTGGAATATAGGTCATTTTTCCTGGGAAGAAGCAAGCAGCCCGTTGTTATTATTATCTGTTAATTCCTTGAAAGGAACTTGACTAACCTGGTCCATGGCTTGAAATTAAAAAAAAAAAAAAAAAAAAGGCCAAAAACATCTGCTGAGGGTTTTTGCAGGATTTTTCCGTCTTTTCTGGGGTCCAGGGTATTTCAGCAGCTGTGCCGTGTGCTCTGGATCCCAACTCTGATAAACCAGCTCAGGGTAACTGAGGAAAGGGAAGGCTGAGAGAACTCCTGAGGTGTTTTCTGTGTGTATTTCCCCTCAAAAAATTAAAAAGCTAACACAAAATCCTATAGGATTCCTTTTTCTATTCAGTGTCACTTGCCGGCAATAAAAAGAAATTTTAGGTAAATTCTGCACCCCTCCTTACAATTTCTAAGGGGTAAATGAAATATTTGACTTGTCCATCTATTCTCTTGCAGCTTCTGTGGGATTTTACTCACTCCTCACTTCTGCCTGGGAGTTGTATTTCACTTTCTCATCCAGAATTTCCAAATCACAGCAGAAGATAAATAATTTCAGGATCTTCCTCTGCATTGGGACTGAATCCATGTAGGTGCAACTCAGCCAAGGCACCAGGCAGCTCTTGGCTTTTGGGACTGTGATAGTCGTTGGAAAGAAAAAAAAAAAGGTGCAGAAAAATATCTTTTTAAAGAGATTTTAATGTAAAAAAGGAAAATTAATCCATAATGGACAGTGAGAAGGAGGGTGCTTGGAGGAAAATTGGGACTGAGCTGAGAGAAAACTTGGGGTCTGGGTGGGGACCTGCTGGTGCTCCATTTTAAGCTTACGAGGATTTAATGGGATTTATGGAAGTGATTTTAATGACTTAGGAGCGTGAGCTCCATCGGCTCTGCTCTTCAAACACAGAGAGGAGCTCAGAGCCCAGATCTCGGTGATTCGTCCTCCTGAGCAACTCGGGTGCTCTGGAAAACACAACCTCATTCTAAACCACGATGCTAACAGAAGCAGAAACATTAATAAGATAAATATAATCACAAGACCACTATATATTATATTCTTATACCTGTTTTAACAGCAATGTAATATAATTATACGAATGATATGTATCTATAGTAATAGGATAAATTAAAGCCAAGAGGCTCCTGCTCCTCCTTTGGCAGCACAGACCAATTTCTTGCAGGACTGCGAGCACGGCAACGAGCCGGCTGCTGGCCCTGGCTGCCACTGCCAGGCTCGGCAGCGCGTCAGCTCCGCAGCCATTCGGCAAAGCTCTCGTGAAGGCTCCAAGCCGGCTCCAGAGGAGCCTTTGGAGAGCAGCAGTCGCTCAGCACAAGGCTCTGGCACACAGGGAGCGTGAAAGGCTCCTCACCCTGCCTGCTCCTGGGCAGGGCCAAAGCTGCTGACAGGCACTGATGAAAAGATGGCAGCCCAGCTGCCTGGGCACCATCCCGGCCAAGGCGTGGCTTTTCCTCTTGCTGCCCAACCCCAGCACGAAGGAAAAGCCGAGTTTTAGCTCTATCTTTTCATGATCTCTGTGGGTTTTTTTCCTTTCTAGCTGCTCACCAACTGAAGGGTGAGCATGGCACAGGTCAGTGAGAGGTGGAAGGTGGATTCTGGGCGTGATCCACAGCATGTCGTGCTTGTCAGGGCACTGGCGAGACAGAAAGATCCTTCTCATGACAAAAAAAGGAATGACTTTTATATTCTCAGAGGTGAAATCAAACCAATCCCATTAATTTCAATTAAAATGTTACCTGTCTCCAGCTATCTCCTTTTTTTTTTTTTTTGCCCTCAAAGACTGTTTAGGGATGGGAAGAATGAAATATTAATGCATTCTATAAATAATACGTGTGAGGTCCACGGGGACACAGAACCCCCACATCATTAGTTAAATTGATCTTCCTCTCAGATTTTGCAGGAAATCGGGGCGTTGTGTGGCTTAGTTTTCGGGAAAAGTGGTCAAACCGGGGCCTGAACTGCAGCAAAACCTGAGGTTTCTCCTGCTGCTCCTTTTTCCTGGATGTTTTGGGCACTGGACAAGGCCAGAAGTTTGAGGAGAGGCACCACTAACCCATAGCCATGCAATGAATTCTGATTTACTCTGGAAATGCAGTTTCCAGGTGTAAGGAAAAGCAGGACTGTGACTTTCAAGAAGGAGTAATTGCCAAAACACAGTTTGTTTCTGCTGCAGATAATCTCTCGCATGCCACAGTCATAAGGAGCTTCCTGCAATTCAGAGAACCACAGAATCACAGAATGGTTTGGGTTGGAAGGGACTTTCAGATCATCCCGTTCCAGCCTCCCTGCTGAGGGGTTTGTTCTCCAAAGGCAGTTTTTGGTGGAATTCTTACAGACATTTTCAACACCTGTGACCATCACACGGTGAGAGCAGCTTTGAACAAAGCTGGAGCTTCACCTGCTGCAGCTCCCTCTTGGAAATGAAGCCCAGCGTGGCTCCTTCCTCCTTCCCTGGAATGCAGCAGAGGAGCTTTCTCCTTTTATTTTTATTTTTGTGTGTGTGGAATAACACAAAGTCACTGCATGAGCAAGCAGCAATGTTTATTAATAGAGATCTCCAATTTTGGAGTCGTTGGTAAATTGAGAACACACTGAGAAAGAATCTTATCGCCCGGATCGTAGGAAATCCACTTCCAAGTTGTCTGGTTTTCATCAAATTAAAATTAGTTTCATGGGAATATGAGGAGGTTTTTATAATTAGATAATGGAAATTTGCCTAGGTTATCTTCCACTTATTTGGATGGAACATAAATAACAGGAATGTCACGACACGCCAGGACTCACTCATCTAACTCAGCACAAATCCTGGGTCAAGCAAAAAAGATTTGGAATCATTTCAGTGCTTGTTGCTTAGAGACCATTTTTAACCACTGGGAGGATTTCACTCAAATCCATGGCTGCAGAGTGAAAAATCTGAAAATTGCCAAGTTTTGGAAGGGACCTCAAAGGCCATCTTGCTCCAACTCCCCAGCCACAAGCAGGGGCATCTTCCGCTAGACCAGGTCGCTCCAAGCCCTCCGGTGAAACATTCGCAAGAGTCACCCATCAGCTGGGAGTGGTGTTCCCATTCCCCAGCCAGCAGAGAGATGGAATAAGAATTATTTGGACATATTTCTCCTCTTCAATCAAACCTAGTCAGTAATCAATAAATTTCGCTTTTTATTTTTTATTTTTTATTTTTTTTTATTTTAACCATTATAATCTTCTCCGCTTTCTCCCCTCTGCGTGCCTGTATCGAATATCGAATCCACGTGGTTTAGGTGAAAACCCATCAGGTTTGGAGCCAATTCCAGTGGGACATTGGCAACAACTGGTGCTGTTGACCCTCCCATTGCAGGGTATGGTGTAATGAAGGGAAAATATGAGATCACATCTCTTCCAGACCACTGTGATGCCATATCCCAATTATCCCAACTGGTTTCCTCCTCAGGCATCCAAAAGTACATTTTTCAGTCATCCCACTTCTCTTGCACATGAGATCTAAATCAATTAAATCATACTTGCAGTCGGCTAAAGTGGGTTTGCACATGCTCCCATCAGGCATTAACTCTCCAAGGATGTTTGTGTGACCATTTCTCCCCAGGTGCACGATTCACTGCCTGAAAACTAGGAAATATCCCAATGGCATCCCACAAAACTGCTGCAGGAAGGATTTCCCCCTGAAAAGGGCTGAGAGCTGGAACTCTTACAGTGGAATCCTGCAGATCACAAGCAGCCCGTTCAGCTCTTTGAATACAGGGGGAAAACGCTGCATCAGTGACTGAAGAGCCACTAAAATGAAATAAACCAGGGAGAGAGCATGTCCTGCATCAACATTTTCCGAGGAGCTGGAAATAAACATGTATAACCAGATTTTAGGGAATATTCAACACCAGCCTGTTCACGCTGGGAAGACTGAAGAGCTTCCCCACAGGTTTTGCATAGTGGGAGCTGTAATTTCTTTTTTATCCCTGTATAGAGTGTCAGGCTTTTATATATTAATCGCTGATTGGTTTTGTCTTCCTTTAAGAAATGCAATCCCTGCAAACACATCATCCCTCGGTGCGCTCTGCACGTGGAGAATGCAAAACCGTCTTGAAAAAGCATTGCTGCACGGGTGAAATCAGCTGGGGTGCAGCTGTCACTGTGCCTTTGCGAATCTCAAAAATGAATGTATTCTAAAAGATTCCCCCTCTCCAGATTCTATTCCCCCCCCCTTGCCCCAAATTCCTCATGCCTACCCCTCTGGATATGGGGTTAGTGAGAGTGGTTTACAATGAGCACCCACAGGCAGAGACTGTCCCACGCCATGGCTGTGTGAGGCTCCTCAGGATCCCAGCCAGGAGATGCTGCAGGAGCTGGTGGCAGTGGCTGGGCTGTGACATCTGATCGTGCCCGAGTCCTTGGCGCCAGCTTGAAGATCACAGAATCACAGAATATCCTGAGCTGGGAGGGTCCCACAGGGATCATCCAGTCCAAGCCCTGGCCCTGCACAGGCACCCCAAATCCCAGCCTGGGCATCCCTGGCAGCGCTGTCCAAAGGCTCCTGGAGCTCTGGGGCCGTGCCCATTCCCTGGGGAGCCTGGGCAGTGCCCAGCAGCCTCTGGGGGAAGAACCTTTCCCTGATTCCAACCCAAACCTCCCTGGCCCAGCTCCAGGCCGTTCCCTCAGGTCTCTGATCACCAGTGACAAGAGATCAATGCCTGGCCCTCCTCCTGCCTTCATGGGGAAGCTGCAGCCCCCAGTGAGGGCTCCCTCAGGCTCCTCCAGCTGAGCATTCCGAGTGCCCTCAGCCGCTCCTCACAGGGCTTCCCCTCAAGGCCCTTCCCCATCCTCGTGGCTCCTCTGGACACTCTCTAATGGTTCAGCGTCTTTCTTATGGCACCCAAAAGTGCCCCAGCACTCGCAGTGAAGCCACCTCAGCCCAGAGCACAGTGGGACAATCGCTCCCTGCTGGCTCCAGGGCACTGCCGGCTCACATCCAACTTCCCTTCAAGCAGGATCCCCAGGTCCCTTTCCCTGGCACTCCTTCTCAGCCTCTCGTTCCCGACCCTGTCCACAAATCCAAGGCTGCCCCATCCCAGGTGCAGAATCCAGCACTTTCCCTTGCTGAGCTTCACGGGGTTGGTGATTCTCCACCCCTCTGATCTGTCTCTCTCCAGGGCCTCCCGGCCCTCCAGGGAGTCAACAGCTCCTCCCGGTTTTGTCCCATCCTCCCTCTTGCCAATCCCCCTGGAAAACCGCTCATTTTCTCCTTCAGAGGTTCCCAGGGTGCCTGTGCATGTTTGCTGCTGATCATCCTGGAGAAAAACCCCTTTGGAATGTGCCTGCGTTCCATTTTTACACCTGTTTTGTGGCTTCCCGAGGTTTTTTTTTTTTTTCCTGGGAGAGCAGGAGCCGGGTTATTTGCAGCCACTGCAGAAAGTTGCATTTGTGGTGTTATAACACAGCTGTCATCTCCCAAGAAATTACAATTATCTCTTTCGTAATTAGGACAAGTTTGGCAGAGATTCTGAGTCACTGGGAAGTTCAATTCTGTCATTTATCCCAGAATAGCTCCGTAGTTCCGTAAATGTTTTTCCCTACAGACTAAACCTCGAATTTATCATGAAGGTTAAATCGTTCCCCCTCCTGAAGGCACAGAGGAGGTGGGAGGGTTTTATTGGGTGGTGTTCCAGGGATTGGGCACCAAAGCACCTGGCAAATGACCAGGTAAAAGAGGAATGTGTGTGAAACAAAAAGTGATATGAGGAATAAAAATCCCATTATGCAAAAAACAGTGAAGTGTGGGATGAAATTCCAGTGTGAGCTTCCAAAAGACATGACAATAAATAGCTAAATTTAACCCCAGGTGTATTTCCTTCGGAATTTTATTACAGAGACCAGGAGTTCTTGCAGGTGAGCTGCTGGGAATGCTGGTAACCTGCCCAACATCGCAGGCCGAGATGTCACCGTACTGAAAACCAGTGAAACAAAGGAAGAAATCAAGCTTTTCAACTGCTGAAAAGTCACACTGATGCGCTGCTCTCGAAGCCGGTTAATTAATTAATTGATTGATTGATTAGGAGTGTGAAGTAGCATCGGCCTTAGTGAGTGGCAACGAGCCCTTAAGTAGAGGAAAACACCCCCGAGCACGAGGGGGGAAGTGCTGCCCTTATCACTTAGGATCCTCAGTGTGAGAGGTAAGAAAGGAAATATTCGCTGCTTTTCTTGCTCATTTTATTGCCTGAGAGCTAAACCAGAGCATTTCAGTGGGAAAGGGTGGGTTTTCCACCAAAGATTAACTTCTGGCTCGTGGTTTTGCAACATAGGGGATGACTAAGGGTAGATTTTTTGCCTCCTTGGGAATCAGAGGGATCTCCTGCACTTGTGTGTTGGATTTCAAGTGAACTCACTGCAGGTTTCTTATTTATTTTTCCAACCTGAGGCTATTTTAAATGCTCTGTGGCACACTAAGTGGGAAAAAAAAATCGGTTAAAATTCTGACTTCTCTTCCCTTTTTTTCTCCTGTTTACTGCTAAAAACCAAGTTATATCAGTTTGGACATACTGAAGAAATTGCTTCAGTTAGTTTTGCTGGTAAATCTGAAGGTTTATGTGCTCATGGGAAAATCTAAAATGGGTTTTTGGCTGGAAAGGTGGAAGAATTCACTAAGAAAGATGACCAAGGTGTGGTTTGTGTACATTCCTATGGAGAAGTGTCTTTCCAGAACCCCTCCTACCTCTTCTGTTTTGGTCCCAAGCCTCCCCCTACTGAATATTTGGCTTAGGAGCTGGTGAATGGAAAACTCAACTTGGAAAAGAATAATGGAAGTCGTGGGAAGTTTATGTTGGTTCATGTGCTCAGTGTGATGAACAGTGAACGACTGGGGTGAATTTTCTTTTTGAGGTTGGCAACGAGGGAAACAAAGTCACAAATCATCCAATAATCACAGGGCAGACCTGTATTGTTTATAATTCTCTATATCATCCCAGAGCTAGAGAGAGACAGCTTTAAAAAATAAACTTAGAAAGAAAAGGAATTCACACCTATCCAAAAATTTGCTACATCACATCTGAGCTCTGCCTGTTCCTGATGTGCCATTCACTGGTGAAGAACCCAGGGAAAGGCACTGTTTGAACAGATCTAATCGTCAATAAGTAATTGTGTTTTAATTAAAATGTGTCATGTCATTCCGAGGGTCCTATATTACATGAGTATGAAAATGTATGACTGCATAATGTGGTAATAATTAGAATTACAGTTTCCTAACTCTTAAATTAAAATGCTTGGCAATTAACTGCCTGATAAATCTCACTTTTCCATGTGTGGGTTTTTTTTTTTTTTCCTTTCTATCTGGGAGTATTAAATAGTCCTAATTGCTGATTGCACATTCCTGGGCTGCTGGCAGTTTTCTGTTGGGTCTATCAGATCCACCTTCTCCAAGCATTGCTTTATTTTTGCACATGAGTCAAAGGCGTTGCGTTCAATATTTATTAATTGGAGAGCTCGTGAAGTCCTAAAGCCTTAAAGAGTTACTCAGATACCGGGGTGGACAGGACTTGGTGTGCTGGCCTTGCTGAGGTGGAGCTCTGCAGGGATGAGCAATCCAGCCACACTTCTGAGGTTGTTGGGTGCAGTGCTTGTGCAATTAGTGGTGGCGATTTTCTGATTTTTATTGTTCTAGTGAATTCAGAAATTAAATCTGTCTCGTTTTCGTAGCTCGGCGTGGTGGCACTCCTTGATTTAGAAGACAGAATCCCAGAATCACTGAGCTTGGAAAAGGCCTCTCAGATCGAGTCCAACTCCCCCAGCACTGCCAGGGCCACCACTGCCCCATGTCCCCAGGTGCCACATCCACAGGGATTTTAAATCCCTCCAGGGATGGGGATCCAGCCCTGCCCTGGGCAGCTGTGCCAGGGCTGGACAGCCCTTTCCAGGAGGGAATTGTTCCCAGTGTCCACCCTGAGCCTCCCCTGGCCCAGCCTGAGGCCGTTCCCTCTCCTCCTGTCCCTGTTCCCTGGCAGCACAGCCCGACCCCCCCGGCTGCCCCCTCCTGTCAGGAGCTGTGCAGAGCCACAAGGTTCCCCCTGAGCCTCCTGTGCTCCAGCCTGAGCCCTTTCCCAGCTCCCTCAGCCGCTCCTGGGGCTCCAGCCCCTTCCCAGCTCCGTTCCCTTCCCTGGACACGCTCCAGCCCCTCCATGTCCCTTTTGCCATGCGTTAATAAATTCCAGACTGGTTTGGGTTGGAAGGGACTTTAAAACTCATCTCACCCCACCCCCTGCCATGGCCAGGGACACCTTCCACCATCCCAGGTTGCTCCAAGCCTCGTCCAGCCTGGTTTAATGAGTATTCCAGTACTTTTACCTAAATTCTGCTGCTCATCATTCCCTCTGTGGCTGAACAATGAACAAGTGAGGGGTAGGACAGCACAGCCCTGGCTCAGCGCTCTCCGAGTGGCTCCGTGTGACAGCTCTGTGCCATGTGGCTTCTTGGGGACACACGGTTCCCCCCACGTGCTCTCTCGGGTTCAGATCGTGCTTTTAAAGCGTTCCCATAAATGCCTTGCTCTGCCTAACAATGAGGAACCCAACCCAAATGCATCTGAAAGAGGTGAAAGCTGCAGAAGGCCTCTCCAGAAAGACTCTGCCGTTTGCATTTTGAATGGGGTCATCAGGCTGGCTCGGTGTAAATTGAATAGGAAATAAAGGCACTCGCTAAAGATGTTTTCTGTGTTCGCTGCCGAGGAGCAGGGACAGAGGGCTGGAAAGGATTCAAGGAACTCACAAGGCAGCGTTTCCCTGACTCAGAGTGGGTAAACATGGCAAGATCACCCAGGACCCCACAAATTCATTGAGACAGCTGAGTTTGGGAGACGACAAACTCCACGGCACAATCCGAGTGAGATCTTAATTTTATGGGGAAGAGCAGGATCTGGAGAGCAGTCGTTTCCTTAAACATTTATTAAGCGCCTTCCCTGCAGATGTAACATTTCCCGTGTTTTTCCCCTGCACTTCACATCTCGGTGCTCATGGCGTGAACTTTACCGGGACTGATTCTTTAGTGGCTGACTGGAGGTGAGCCAGAAGCAATGACTTCCAGCCGTGTCCCCCGACGTTCCCCCAGCCCAGCCCGACCCTGGTGAGCGCCTGTGCCGGGGATGGGCTGGCACGGCTGGCTGCAAGCGCTCCTGTCACCAGGGTCTTGAAAATTCCTATCGTCTTTGGACTTTTTGAACGGATAAAGGCGAGATTATAGGGGGAAAAAGAAGGGGAAGGCATTTAGAATCTGTCATTGGGGTTGGCCCAGCTAGGCACAGGGCTGTGCACATGGAAGTCGCCTGAAGAATGAACAATAGGGGATTTTTCTGCCTCTTGATTATCTCGGTTTAATTGTGCATCTCAGTCCTATCTTGGCAGTCACTGCCTGCGCCTTTCACTGTTTAAACCGCGATGTCTCAGTCCCAGATTGGACCATTTGATCCTCGTGATTCGTGCCCGGTGATGCCGAGGCGCCGTCCCTGCAGCTGGGATTTGGGAAGCTGGCAATTAGAGACGGGATTTCAGCTTCTCCTGCAGTCAGCGGGGAGAAGGAAAGAAGCAGCTCGAGGCAGAGGTTTCTCCTTCCAACGGCGCCGTGCTTCTCCCTCTGGAGAAATCCCTCTCCCCACTGACAGTGGAAGCCCCAAGTAGTAAAGCACAAACCTTGTATGCAGAAGAAGAAACCAAGGGATGAAATCCCTCGTTTCTGGTTCTTGTGGGAAAGCTCCTTCACTGAGAAACTCTCTCTGGCCTGATAATATTAATTTATTTCATGCTCATATGTGCAGATGGCAAACAAACCCAAACATTCTTTTAAAAATGCACTGGAAAAGCTGCCAACAATAACTCATAAGAAAATAATTTTGCTTAATAACAAAAAAATAGGTTGTGGGTTTTATTGCGTGTTTGTTTATGCTTTTTTTTTTTTTTTAAAGGTTGGCCTTTTATTTCTGAGTCTCTGTTGTCACTGGAACACGTTTGCAAGAATTTTTGCAGCTTTGGGGACTGGTGGTTTTCTTGCTTATCTGAAGGAAGGCTCTGATTCTCATTTAATCGCTGCTTGTAAAAGCTGAGGCGTGAAGAAAATCTCCAGCCCCAGCCCCACTCTCTAAAACATCAGGAAAACTGGCAACTATTGAAATATCCCCTAATATTTTTCCTGCCAGTTTTTTCGCCTCAGTTCTGCTCGCAGCCATCAGCAGGGAACCTTTTGAGGGATAACTGCTCCCCACATGGAATCTTCCCGAGCCCAGTTCGGAGCTGGTGGATGCAAACACAACTGCATTGCTTCAGAAATCGGAGAACAACCAACGACTTCACTGATTTTTGTTGTGTGCTATTTAAGCTTTTTATTTACCTGTTTCCCCCTCTTTTTAAATGGAAAAAAAAAAAAAAAAAATGCCGTTTTGGAAGCTCCAGGCTGCATTATGAAGAAACACGAAATTTTTCAAAATTTCTCACGTGGAAGACCCCATTTTGGGCGCTTTATGATGATCTTGCCTTGTATTTTTGAAAACACCTCCCAACTTCAGTTCTTCTGTCTCTCCCTCCCGTAATTGGTGCAAATATGACATTGGGAATCTCTGAAGACAAACAGGTTGGGAATGTAATAGAAATTGTTCCTTGTTCCCTGCTGGAGCGAAGGAGGGAATGGCACCAGGGCAGTGCAGTCCAAGGATTTCCTTCATCACGGATACAGGAAAACACACACAGATTCCTTATTGCTTGCCTGGTGACGCTGCAATTAATTTTTTGCATTATTTTGAGCCTTGTTTTAAGGATTTAAGGACCTTTTGGATGCTTCTGAGTAGTGGGTTGCTGATGGCCTCGCTTTGCCCAGCGCCAGGGAATGTCAATTCCCCGAATAAAAAGGGGAAAAATCAGCTGAAATGGTCACGTGACAGATCAGACCGGGATTTGTCTCGGGAAGTGGCAGCATCCAGGTTGATGCGTGTTATGGAAGTTAACCCGTGGAAAAGTCTGCTAAAGAGATCCCGGGAATCAGGGGGGCAGTCAGCAGGGAGTCACGGGGCAGGGACAAGAACATCCTCTTCCCAAACCTTTTTTCAGAACCAGCAGATCCTTGGTCTGTGCTGTGAGGCAAAATGGGTGTTTTTCCTTCCTTCTCCTTTCTCCCCTTCCAGCATCAAAAGCAGAGTTTTGGGGGAGCAGCAGAGTTTTGGGGGATTTTTATCTTCTCACTGAGCAGATTTCTCTCGGAGCTGTTAGAACCTCTGGGTGAGGCGTGGGGATGCTGAAAATCTCGTGTTGGGGAAAGCAAGGCTGGTAAAACCCGGGAGTGGGGGCAGGATGAACTCATTTGGGAATCATGGGATTGTCCGGCTGGCAGGGACCTTAAAGCCCATCTCATTCCATGGGCAGGGACACTTTCCACCATCCCAAGGGGCTCCAAGCCCCGCCCAACCTTTTTCTCCTCGTTTTCTGCCTTCCCTTTGATCAGCCACTGCTCGGTGAAGTCCAGAACTGGTGTTCAATCAACGATTTGGTACCAGCTGAAGCCCTGGATTAATTACTGTTAATTTGATGTCATTTATCAGCGAATGGTGGAGCAGTGGCTGTTCCCACGTCCAACAACTCTGTTTAAGTGCTAGGAAAACGCTGAATATCGAACTGCTTAAAAATCGCAGCTCGTTTGTGCGTCACAAAAATGGGTTTTTTCTGGGGAGTGAATGGCTGTGCCTGGATGAGATGGAGCTGCAAGTGGGATATTGGCAGGAATGGGATGGATGTAACAAAGCGAGAGGAGAGCTGGGGCTCTATTAAACAACCACGGCTGTTTTGGGCATGAAATCAAGCTGGAATATTCCGACATGAATCAAGCTGGAATAAAGAGGCAGATAATGGCCAGCGCTCCATTGCAGCCCTTGTTTGGACATGGTTTCTCCGTGTGTTGGTCTCATGTGAACCCTTCACGCCCATTACATCAAGTTTCTGGCATAAAGGATGCCTCAGAATTATTGAGTAATTACCCATTTCCAGGAAACACCTTTTCTTCCCTCTGCATTGCTCTCAGTTTGGGGAAAAAAACCCCGCTATTGTGGATTTTGTTGTTCTTGGATGTAGGCGAGGATGGGGACAAGCTCCTCCAAGTGTCCCTGTGCTGTAGGGTTTTAATCTCTGGGTGACAAAGGAGATGCCCCAAAATTATGGGGTTTAAAAGAATCTTTTGTGGCTTCATTGAATGTGAGTTGGTGCAAAAATGAAATCCAACCCTGCTGGATGAGGGTGGTGGGTGGAAGTGAGGGCGATCGTTGGTAAACAAAAAAATGAAATAAAATTTGGGTTAAAGGAGATGCTGTAAAGTGAGGAATTTTGGCTTTCTAAAATGCATTTCTGCGAAGAGAAACTTAGAGCAGGTCAGAAGCTGACTCTCTGAGGGGCCAATTCCACCACGAGGATACTGAAAACACGTGAGGACTTGAAGTGCATCCTCCCTTCCTGACTCCTTCACCAACCGCAGAGCTTTTATATTAAAACAACAACGAGAGAAAAAAAAAAAGCGTAGCTGGAATTAGGCAGAGGAGAAAATGCAAATTCATGGCACAGAAAAGAAAAGCAGAGCATGAAAGAGAAAAGCATCCTGATTGCTCGCGAGGGGAGGGATGGCTCAAGGGCTTTCATTTTTTTTTTTTTTTAAATAGAAATATTATTGCAGTTTATTTCTATTCTTTGTGATGGGAGATGGAGGTTGTCTGATGTCCGGGCCAATGGGGGTTTTTATTTTATTTACTTAATAGGGTAAGGCTGATTAGCCCACCCTGCCTGCTCCATGGTCTCCTTCAGGCCCTCGTGGGCAACTCTTGGTGGCACCCGGACACAGGGCTGGAACTGTGGCCTGGAATTACCTTGTTCTGTTGGTTTTGGGCCATTCCACCTCCCCTTTCTCCCTGGAGATTTATTGTATTAAATTTTCAGGGTTCTTTTTCTAAAGGCTCAGAACAAAGGGAGATTTGTCGAAGATTTGTATGAGGCAGGGGCTCATATCTGGTCTGTATTTCAGAGAGGTAAAATAAAATGCTGAACCCACCGCGGATGAACCTCTGGGAGTTTCCCTGGGTACCGGGGGCATATTTCTTTGGTGATCCTGCAGGAGATTAAGGGTGAAGCTGGAGCTCTGTGAAGAACAATTTGTCTGCTCTTAACAGAGGCAAAGCACAACCTGTGGGCCTTTGAGTCATTTCTTTCCAGAGCTGCAGCCCTTGCTCAGGTCCCCTTCACTGTTTGCAAGATGCTCTTGTGCTTCCCAGACTTTCCTCTGTCTGCAGATCAGGAAAACTTCCTAAAAAATAGTGACTGCACTGGTGATGTGCGTGATCCAAACATAAACCCCTTCGTGATGGTTTACTCTTTACTTTCAGAGGGATAAAAATTGTAGGATAAATTAATTTTTCTGGGCAAACTGGCCTTGAAAAGTTTTGTCACTGAGAGAAATTTTTGTCGTCGTTTTGTCTTGTAAGACATCACGTAAGATTAAACAGCAGCCTTAGTTTATATTTATAGGGTTTTTTTTCCCTCAAATGTGCAACACAATGGACAAGGATTTCATCAGCTGTGCTCAGTGGGGACTGTTCACCTCTTTAACAGAGACGTGGAATGGTTTGGGTGGGAAGGGACGGTAAGGATCATCCCATCCCACCCCTGCCACGGCACGGACACCTCCCACTGTCCCAGGCTGCTCCCAGCCCTGTCCAGCCTGGCCTTGGGCACTGCCAGGGATGGGACATGGGGAAAAATGCCTGAACCATCAGGATGGAGTCTCTGTCCCCAGGTGAGGTTTCACACCAGCATCTCCCTAAAACTCCACCAAGCAAAAAAATCCTAAACTATCGCAGAGCAGGAAATTAAAAATATCATAAAAATCAATTAGCATTCACTGATTGACTACAATAATATCACGTGATTCACTGCCTGGAAATACAGTGGCTTTGGCCATGGGCCAAAACCTGCACGGTGGTGTCTTTCATGTGGTCACACATCCGTCCTGAGGCCCGACAATGACGAGCAGTTTTTAAACATTGAGGTGCTGCCATTGTTCTGCTGAAGGACCCTGATTGCCTGGCTTAGGCAGCGAGTATCTCACAGCAGCTGGTGTTGATGGCAGTGATTTGGGTGTTTAAAAAGGGGGAAAAAAAAAAAAGGGAGGAAAAATTCTGTAACTGCAATTTTGTATCATTACCTGTAACTCCTTGCTGTTGGAAGGGTTTAGGAGAAGTTGGACCATCACCATAGAAGTATCCGTCAGTAATCAAATAGAATCCAGATTTTGCCAAGTTTCCTGGGCTGCCGCATCTGCCATCACCACCTGTGATAATTTTCCTCCCTTTTTGCACTAAATAATCAATTATAATATTCTGTATTCCCCCCCTCCCTCCACACACTGCTTTATTACAACTGGCTGTGGTTAGGTTTTTTTTTTTCTAATGTCAGCGAGGAGGTGTGGGTAACTTTGTGCAGGCTTTTTGAGCACTGGAATGGGCGTTGTGGAGCCCCGTGCTCCATCAGTATTAACAAACAGATGACCCCTCACGTGTAGGTGAGAACTTACTGAGCAAGGAGATGTGAGAATTTGCAATTTTCTGTCGCAAAATGAAGCCCTGGCTGCTGGTGACACGCAAGGAGCATCTTTTGAAAGATCCAAACGAGGCCCATCCTGACTTGGACATCCCAGCATGAGTTTTGTGGGGAAAATTTTGGTGGGAGCTGAGCAAATTTGGTCGAGGACAGTGAACAGAGCCAACTGTGGTGCTGCATTTTCTAGGTTATCCTCAGCAAATACCTGCGTGTTCGACAGCAGGGAATGCAACAAATGGATTTGTTTTAAGAGCGTTCCAGGTGCTTCAGGGGTGTGTGTGTGTGGAGGCTTTGGGGCGGTCACCACGCGTTGAATATCTCTTGGGTGATGTCTTGTCCATGCTGATGATTTAAGAGCAGACTTGGGGAGGCCTGAGCAGGGTTTTATCCTGACCCCCTGTGCCCAGGTTTCCTTTGTGGATCCGTTCCAGCACCAGCACAAGGAGCTGTTAAATCCCCCTTATTTCCAGGGAAAAGGGAAAATATCAGCACTGGGGACTTTGAAAGGCAGAGCAGAGCTCAAAGGGCAGGGGTGGGAGTGGAGCAGACGTTTACACTCCTGGGGTTTATGGCAGTGCAGTCACAGAGCTCTCTTGCGTGAATATTTTAAAAATAGCCATTTTTTTTTTTTAATGCCATTAGGGAAGAGGTACGGGTGGGAGTGTGCTGGGGGATAAAAGGATGGTCCTGCCCCAGCCTGTTGCTGTCATTTTGTGGGAATTTACCCCAGTGCTGCCCTGAAGTCTCATTTCCAAACCCACATCCCATCCGCTCCCTCGCAGAGCGGCGCCGACGTTCTTCGGCACCTGCCAAAATAAAAAGGGGACATTTTCACCCCAAGAGCTGCTGTATCCCTTCAGCCTGGATCAGATACTTTATCAAGCAGACGGAGTCATTGCATCTCAGCTTGTTTTAAGACCAGGTTTTATATTTTCCTTTATAATTTTAGGCTTAGGATGGGGACTGTGCGTAGGAACCTGCTGAAAAAATGTGCGCGGGCTCAGCTCCTTTTAGAGCCAGGTCTGACTTTCAGTGATGCTCTCTCTTTGCTATGAAAGGGGAATTTTGGTCTTGCTCTTGGTCCAGTAAGAGTCATACGGGTCTCTGCTTATTTGCTTTTGGGACGTGGTAGATGAAGGGTAGAAAATCTGGACATTGCGATAGAGTTTTGATTATAGAAAATAGAAAACCGGTCAGGGAATTGTTTTAAAAAAGACAAACTTTAAAAATAAAAAAAGTCCAAAATGTGCCTTGGTTGGGCCTTTTTAAAACGTGACACATCCCCTAAATATGTCACGTTTATTTTTATAATACTATAAATAAAAAAAACGGAGTGAGAAAATGATCTCTTGGCTGTACTTGGGAGCGCAGCCCCTGCCAGGAAAGGTCTCTGTAAATAGCAGAGGTCAGAACTGCTCGGGATCTCTCCGCCGCCCCTCTGAAACCGAGGAACACATCTTTGTGTACATTACATAAAACATGGATAGGTATTCCTGCTTGGATTGTAAATCCTAGGGACCGGGAGATGCCAAACAGGTGCCAAAAAATTGAGGGGGAGAGCAAATCTATCCTTGGCTACTGTTTGTTAGCGCGGACTTCAGTGCTTCGAGTATTTTGGCCTGGGAATTTTCTGATAAACACTTTTGGACCGAGCCTTGGCTGATGTTTATTGAAGTGGTTTTTTTTCACGAGAAAAGACCAGTTTTGATGTGTCTATTTGAGATGGCCGAGGAGTAGCAGGCAGTTCGAAGCACTCAGTTGTATTTTGTTTTCTCTGTGTTTATTTTTTTAAATTTCTTTTTTTATTTTTTCCCATGGGGATTTTACACCCAATAATCTTGGTGGTGGTTGCTGCTCAAAAGAGTTTGGTTTGAAATTTGTTCGACTCTGGGTAAAGAGATTTGTAAGGGATTTTTATTTCTTGCATGAGCATGATTTAGGTGAGCTCAGGTTTAGATGCTGATGCTGCAGGAGGTGAAACAGAAATGAAATGCTTTGAGAAGGGCAGAGGTGGAAGGAAGTTCATCCTTTCCAGCTTCTCCGGTGTAGTTGTTATCTTTCAATCCGTTTTAAGAGATTAATTCTAATTTATGGCCCTTCAGGGGCAGCTGGGGATCGTCCCAGGTTTGCTCTGGGACTGTCAGCAGGCAGGGCATTGTCCCAGCCCTGGAGCACCCACACGGCTCAGGGGGGTCCTGGGTGCTCCCAGGGAGGCTGAGCAGCCACCTCTGCCCTGCCCATGGAATTATCCCACGGAATTCCCACGGCTTCGTTTCCATTTTCCAATTCCAGAGGGAAATAGAAGAGTTTGGCCTCCGGAGGAAGGGCTGCAGGGTCTGTGGTGGCCTTGGCCATGCTGGGCTGATGGTTGGACTCGATCTTGGAGGTCCTTCCCAGCCTCAAGGATCCGGTGATTCCTGAGCCGCTTTGTTTTGGAAATCATTTCAAATCAGAGCAGTATCTGTGGGGCTAAGAGGGGATTGGTGCTTTCAGGAGCTGGCTGCCCACCTTCCAGGTACAAAGGTGAGGCCACACGGTTTGAGCAGCTTCAAGCAGCTCTCTGCTGTCCCGAGGTCCCAGCAGGGCTGGCAGGAGGGGTTCCTCACACAGGGAACCTTGAATTGCTCCGCTCTTTTCTTGGGAAGGGCTTGGAGAAGGGCGTAAAGGCAGGGACCCAGGGCACACCATGAGCCCATTCCCAAACCCCACTTTCCCCCATCACTGTCCTCTCTACCTCTAATTTTCTTGCTGAATAGATTTCTTTTTCTGTTTCACCTCCCTCACCACCCCAAACCCAGCCCCGACCTGCTGTGTTTGCTTCCATTAGAATAAAAGAATTCCCGTCAGTGCCTTTTGCCCTGGCTAAACCTCCAGCTCCTTCCAAGTCCTTCAGCTCCTTGGCAAATTTATTACCAATACAGGCTGGATGTATGGAATCAATGAGCGTTTGCTGGGAGGTGTGAGACTCCGAGCTTATTCGCAAATTCTTAGGGAAGGGGGAGAGGATGGGTGAGCTCCACTGGATTTGATTCCTGAAGAAAGAGGTGCTGGAGCACACAGAAATCTTCTTGGAAAGGCATTTTCCTGCTCTTTTTGTGGTTTTGATTTTCAAGATAGGCTCTATTGCACCCCGTGGCTGTGATCATCTCCGTCTCCTGCTCATGGGGCTGGTGGCTCCGGGAGAGAATCCTGCGCGTGGTCCTTGCTCTTCGTTATCTTGAATTACACGGATGATTTTAAAGCATATGTCACTAGGCTCTAAAGCAAGCAGATTCTGTTCTGATTAATTAATCATACGGTTTCTCAACTTCAAATGAACTTTTTAATGACAAGTAGTAATTTCTTTTTTATTATTTTTTTGGGGGCTGTTTGTTTTTACACATCTGCATACTGCTTAGTTTGAACTTAATTAATTATAATAAATAAAAAATAAGGAAAGCAGCAGGTGTTCTCTGATGTCTTCTACAAAGAATCTTAGTCTTTAAATTTTACCAGATTATTTTATTCCTGCTGCTTCACGCTGCAGGTTTCACAACAGCAATGTTTTCTTTTCTTCACATGAGACTTTTTTGGTGTGTGTGGTTTTTTTTTTTTGTTGTTTTGGTTTTTTTTTTTTTTGGTTTTTTTTTTTGTTTGTTTGTTTTTTTTGTTTTTTTTTGTTGGCAATTTGAAGGCTGTCATGGTTTGTGGAGAAGAAAACGTTCTTCTAATGTCTCCTTGCTGCTCCATGACTGATTTTACATGGACTCAGGAGTCAGTTTTAAATAAGTGGATTAGCCCATAATATTCTGGGGAAGGCACAAAGGGAGATGTGGTTTCTTTCCTCCCAATTTCACTTGCAAGGACTGTGTTTGGGAGTGGTTGTTTGTATTAGGATGGATTTTTTTTTTTT
>VZRN01005861.1:68040-81942 GCA_013397935.1 Dasyornis broadbenti | reverse complement strand
TGAGCACTTAAATATATGACAGCAAGGATGAGAGGCCATTATTATTATTAATTATTATTATTGTTATTATAGGTATTTATTGAATTTTCAGGAAGTTTTCTCAGGCTCTCCATGACTCCAGAAGCTGGGGCGTGGGGAGCAGCCACTGTGGCTGAGGAGTGCACTGACGACGGGGTTTGGGGGTGCAAGAAGAGTCCCTATTTCTTGTCCCTGACCTCCTGGGAAAGAGAAATCCCTGTGTGGTACCTGAGAGAGAGCACAAAAAACCCAACCAAAGACATTAAAATATCATTTTCCAGCCCATGAGTTGTGCATCACATCCTAAAAAAGAGGAATATCCACATTTAAGTACTTGAGTGGGGGCTCAGCCTGTGGCCAGGGGTCACCTGCACGAAGTCACCCCCTCCCCGCTCTTATTCCTCTTCTTAATTTAAAAAATAAATTTCAAATCAACAAATTCGAAATTCCAGCCCACAGAGTTAAAAAGGAAGAGTAGGCATCACCTTTTACTGCATCCTGCCTGAAAGCTCTCCTCCCCTTTTTATTGTTCTCCCTATTTTATTTTTAATTAAAAGCGAGTGCCTGGCGTGGAAAGCTAAAAAGCGACTTGAAAGTTTGGGGGAATGATTTTCGCGCGGCTCAGACGCGAGGCGAGGATTAGAAACAGTTTAAAAGCTTTCCCATTCCAGCGTTATCCGTCAGAGGCCCCTCGGAATGCCCAGATGAATATGGGAGTGGACAAGGTTCTGGTTCCTTTCAGAGGGCTGCCTCGACCTTCTGGGTTTTTCCTCGGGCATTGATGTTTGGTGCATATGAAAGGATTTCTCCAGGGGTTTTCTCCAAGGGTTTTGCGGGAAGTGAAGCAGATTGGGTGAAGTCAGAACGCACACTGAAGTTCTTTCTGTGTTTTTGGTGGGAGAGAACTGACTCCTGCATTATCTCACAAACACATAGGAAACATAAAAAGGGGAAATTATGCAGAAAAACATAAATTATGTAGATGCTGGAAAGCCTATGCAAAACATGATATGTGCACATAATAGCATATTTCCCTAGGGTCTAATTGCATCCTTTGGGTACCTTTTGAAGCATCTGAATATTCAGGAGAAAGCAAATTTATTGTAATTTACAAAATATCACAAAAAATAAGGTTGATACAATGATGGATGTTGTAATGGAAACTCACTCCTCAGTTGTTGCCTCAAAGTTGACCGAAGACTAAAATGTAATAAATGAGTGCAGCTGTTCTGTGGGGGATAGAGCTGCTTCCCTCAGCCCATCAGCCCCTTTCCCTCGCCGTCCTGGTGCTTTTCCAGATGTTTTTTGGGCAGGTCCTCGGTGCCAACCTGTGTGAGGGCAACCGTGGCTGATAAAGGGTTTATTGTCTTCTCGGGAGCTGGGACTTAGCCAGGCTGGGGAAACTCCGTGACAGCCCCGTGGAGTGGCTCTAAGTGGACAGAAATTCCAGTGGGAATTTGATGGGAGAGGCTGGGTGTCGGAAAGGATCATCAGGAGTTCTGGGCTCCCACCAAAATTCCTCCTGAGCCCCACTGAGCAAACTGGCAGAGATCATCTGCATCATGAAACAGGGGATCTGCAGAAAATCCAAATGCCCTGCACCAATTACAGCTGCCCTCGGTGACCCATCTCCCATTTGGAAGCTTTTGGGAAACCTGGGATTGGTCACCAAAATCTAAATTTATTCCTCTGCCTTTGAAACGGCTTCACAGCTTTGAACTCCAGAGTCAGGGGGCGAAGGGAAACAATGGGAAATTCTTGCTGAGCCACGCTTTCACGTTTTTCCAGAGGCAGGAGGTCATTGCAGCTCCTCCTCAGGAGCCCTTCCCTCATCAAAGGCACAGTCAGATGCCCCAACCTCCCCTTCCAAGGATCCTCATCAGCCGCTGGGGAATACAGGCAGTTCCTCCTGCGGTGCCTCCATTGGATGGAGACTCAGGAATTGCTTTGGATCACTGGGACCTCTCTGTAGCTGCTCATATTTCAGGCCAGGCAGATGTAGGCACTTGCTTTGGAGAACAAACTCTTTGGAAGAGGGAGCTCTCCATAGGTTTAAGAGTTCTCCCAGTAAATCCTGAAGGAGCATTTACATTTTCCATCGGCATTTGTGACTGATCTGGTGCTGTCCCTGGACAAGATCCTCAGTAATTTCCGCTCGAGGTCACCTTGTGTGAGTGAAGGGTTGGATTAGATGGCCTCCAGGGATTTTCCAGTCTTAACCGTTCCATGATTCCAACTCATTCTGATGGCACAAAGGACGTCAGGCTCTGAACAGGTTTTGTACAAACCTTGCTCTGTTAAAAACATCTAAATTGGTCTTTTTGGCCACAAAATACTGAATCCCAAACACAAACAGTGTCAGGACGGTTGGGATCCAGCACATTTTCCTTTTGCCGGGCCTGTTGCATGGGAATTTGGCTGCTGAATTTAATGCAGAGAAATTTGGGGCCTCTGTGACAGCCTACGAAGCTGTGCTTGATTTAAGAATCAGGATTTTAACCTTCATCCTTGTTCACAATATCCACACCCCGTGGAAAGAACCACCCCCTAAAGGAGGGGGCTTTAGGCTTCAGGTGATGGCGCGGAGAAAGGATCCCAGGAAACAAATTCTAGATCGGGAAGGTACCACGTAAAATCAGGGCAGTTTTTGATACGTGACCCAAGCTACTTTTATTTAAGAGGTTTTCCTCCTTCTGTGGTTACTCAGACCATGGGAAGGGCTGTGTTTTATTACTCTGATGTTCCATGCAAGTTGGTCCTGGGACCCTTCCTGTCTCCCAGGGAAACCTGGAAGCTTTTGGATGGGGTCCCTGGGATCTGACATCTCTTATTTGTTTGGCTTTGTTGCATAAACCGGTCTGGAGTGCTGACTTTCTGGAGTGCGTGGGTGCCATGGTGGTGGCAGAGCCCTGTGGGGAGCAGGGAAAACACCCCGGTCCCTTTGGGGTGTCCATGCTCTGCCATTCCCTGCTTTGTCTCGCCTCGCTCCGGCAGCCCGTATTCAAGGGATGTGTCCAAGCTTCCCCACGGCTGGAATTTAAATACATAAATGTCCTGCACAGATCTGTTGTTGGTTGGTAATGTATTGTCAGCTGTCCTGCCAGCCTTTTTATCTTCTGATTAGCTTTGAAATCATTGAAGCCGGTGAAGATTCGTTTGTTATCCCAGTCCTCCGAGGACCAGAAATCCAGTGATGGTGTGGATGTGCTCTGAGGCAAGTACCCATTTGTAAGATGGATGATGATTGCTTGTCGATACTAAGAAAAAGAGCTTTGTCAAATCTGAAGTTGTCTCCTTTCTTAATGTAAAATATTATTTTTATTTTCATGCTCGGAGAAAATTGTGATGCTGCGAGCAGTAGGCGAAGGAAAAAACAACCACCACCCGAAAACCCAAGGTGACTCGGATGTTGGTTTGTTTGTCTGCTTTTGAGGTGTGCAAGTTGTTTTTTTTTGTTTGTTTTCTGTGTTGTTTTTATGTTTTTTTTTTTTTTTTAGAACAAAAGCTGTCAAGGGAAAGAAAATACTTATTTTTATGATAAGCTCGTGCAGGTTTACAGGAATTTTCTTTCTTTAATGAGCAAAGATGTAATCTACCTCTTTGCCTGCTTTCTCTGATCATCTCCCTGAGATGTTCTGGCTCCTGTGCTTTCAGTGGAGCACTCTAAGAGTTAGTGGGACGCGGCTTAGTGTTGGAAATGCTCGGGGAGCTGGGAACCTTGGTCACAACTGCACGTGCACACCCAAAGCCACCCATGATTGCTGGGGGTTTGTGCAGAGCTGTTTTCTTCGGAGCATCCTGGGATGGGGCTAAAGCGCAGCCAGGTCAGAAACAAGGTGGCTGCAGATGTTTCATGGAATCCCAGCCTGGTTTGGGTTGGAAAGGATCCTAAAGCCCATCCAGTGCCACCCCTGCCATGGCAGGGACACCTCCCACTGTCCCAGGCTGTTCCAAGCCCTGTCCAGCCTGGCCTTGGGCACTGCCAGGGATCCCAGGGGCAGCCACAGCTTCTCTGGGAATTCCATTCCAGCCTCTCACCACACTCAGAGGGAACGTTTCCTTCCCAAGATCCCATCCATCCCTGCCCTTTGGCAGTGGGAAGCCATTCCCTGTGTCCTGTCCCTCCATCCCTTGTCCCCAGTCCCTCTCCAGCTCTCCTGGAGCCCCTTGAGGCCCTGGCAGGGGCTCTGAGCTCTCCCTGGAGCTTTTCCTTCTCCAGGTGAGCACCCCCAGCTCTCCCAGCCTGGCTCCAGGGCAGAGGTGTCCAGTCCTGGGAGCATCTTTGTGGTCTCCTCTGGATTTGCTCCAGCAGCTCCACATCCTTCTGTTATTGTGGAGCCCAGAGCTGGATGCAGCCCTGCAGAAAGGGCCTCACCAGAGTGGAGTGGAGGGGGAAATCACTTTAAAGTAATTTCAAACATTTAAATTCCTTGGAGCGAAGTTGGCTGCTAAAGCTGGGACTTGTCAAGACACTTGTAGTGAGTCTTTGCTCAGATGCAGGGGCTTGTTTGGCTCCCCCTTCCCCTCTGTTACTCTGGGGGAGTAATGGGAATTTGTACAGCTTCATTCCTGCCCCCAAGGGAGTTGTGTTTCCTTGGGTGCTGAGGGGAGCAGAGCTCGGACCAAATGTCCTCTGAGCTGGAGCCAGGATGCAGCAAATCTGTGCTTGGGGCAGCAGGAGGTGGATTTGGTCTCCTTGGAGCAGGTCAGGAGCTCTGGTCTTCATGTACCTGAGGCTGACAGTCTCCAGATTAACCTGTCCCTGAGCCCCTACTCCATCCAGCACAAATCCCCTGAGCTGGGTGTGAAACCACACACTGCACCCTCACCCTCCTCAAAATCCATGTTTCCCTGGAGGCCCAGAGAGGTGGGAAACAGGCGAGTGTGACTGAGTGAGCTCAGACCCCTCTGTTGTCTCGTGGTCTGACTTTGTCTCCATCACCCCCTGTTTCTTTCAGCCCTCCCCTCCTCTCCCTGGGTTTTCCATGCCATAAAAACAGGAGCCAGGCTCTTTACGGCCCAGCAGGAGCCGTGTCTTTCCGCTTGTTTGCTCTGCAAAGGCTTAACAGACTTTTGGCCGCAGTGAAATCACTCAGACCCACCTGAGGGTGACTGGGGCTGGCTCTGTGCACCTCTTGTTCTGTGTTTCCCGTTCCAAAAACTTCAATGGGAGAATCTTTCTTCTCTAAATCCTGAAGGAGGACAAGGAACAGAGTTTTTTTTTGTGATTCCTTTTTTCAAGAATTTACAAGTTGCACGGGCTGTGCAGAGAGCTTGGAGTTTAAAATGAAGAATCATTTGAGCAATGTGGGTTTTGTTCATTTAAGAAGAAAAACACTCCTAACTCCTTCTACTCCCACCTTCGACCTTTCCTCCCTGGGAGGGAATAGATAAGCAACTGGGAAAACTGGGGGTGTGGGAAGGAGGATAAGGAAGGTATTGGCTTTAAGCAAAACTCTGTCATACGAGTCTGTGACTGCATTGTGCCTGTATCTGTGAATATATTGCAATTATTAATCTCTAAGTGATGTCACGGCTTCTTGGCAGCAGCACGGAGCCCTTGGGACACCTCTGGAGCGAGTCAAAGGAAGGAGCGGTGGCTGTGAGCACATCCAGGGGTGCATTTGGCTCGCTGGGTGCCAGGTGTTGGTGCCAAGCTGCCCTCAGCGGAGGGGCAGGAGCACAGGGCGTGGGCACAGGGCTGCCAGGGAGGTCAGGCTGGCTCTGAGCTCCAGGGAACGCCGAGTGCAGGGGCCACAGCTCCTGACTGGAAAAGCACATGGTCCCTCTGAACCCTTTCCAGCGCCGCCGCCAGCCAAGGAACCCTGGGTTTATAGTTTCACACGTCTTCATTTCTGTGGATTTAAGCGGACCAGCAGCACTGCTGAGGATTAACCTGGAGTTAAAAAAGCGTTTATGAGGTTCCCCCTTCTGCTGGAAGGATATGGAGGGAAATACTCCTCGTGTCTGCAGGGCTGGGTTAACAGCCTGTCCCTGCAGGCCTGGCACACGTGCTCTGAGGGAGACAACAGCACCAGAGTCCAGAAAAACTGTACACCAGCTCTTCCCCTTTGCTTGGAAATCTCTCAGCACTTGGAGAGGATCCATAAAGGACATTTACAGCGGCTCTCCCAAAAACCAGGGCTCTGGACTGACCTTCTCAGTGCTGGGAGGATGGGATAGCGCTGGGCTCTCCTGGAGGAGCCACCTCGCGTGCAGGGATCTGCTCTCTCTGCGCACACTGGGAGGCAGCCACGTGAGGGAATGAGGCAAGATTAAACCTGCTGCAGGGATGAGACCTTTGACTGACGGCCAAATGGTTTTGAGGAGCAAACAGGAATTTTATCTACAAGGTGGAGGGAAAAGATGCAAAATGCAGCCTTGTGATGTTTTCCCATGTGGATATAGATAACCAGCCTGATTAGACAAGCCTTGCGATATTTCTCCTTATGAAAAATCAGTGTTAACTTGGTTCAGTGCTGCCTCGTGGAGGAGAGGGAACAGGGCTGAGGAAAAGGGGCCAGCAGGAAAACGAAACATGCGGGTATGAATCCTGTCTTTGATGCAGCTACACTTGAAACTCGCAGTAACAAGGCACAGGGATTCCAGCTGGATGAATTCGTAGCTGTATTCCAAAGCAGCGTAACAGGGAAGCTTCTCATCAGTGACACATATTAGAGACTGGGGAAAAAAAAAAAAAAAATCCCTGCTGCATCCGTGCTTATATGCACAAGATTAATGCAAAGGAAAAGCTCCCTCTCCAGCCTCACCACCCACACATCTGCTGGAGCTCCGGCTCCGTGGCTCCGACGTGGCGCGAGGATGGAGATGATTAATCAGGGACTGCAGGAGATGCTGAGCGTTTGTGGCCCTGCAGAGCCTGGGGTTGCTGCTGTCTGCAGTGAGGATTTGGGGGAAGGCTCTCAGTTGCCAGACAGGGATAGAAGATAAAGAACCCCACCAAACTGGAGAAAAGAGAGGGGGTGTTTCTGTGAAAGTCGTAGGACGTAAAAAATCAGTGGCTTTGCAGAGCTCTGCTCCCAGTATTATTCTTTGTGATTAGGCTAATGAGCCCTGACTCTTACAGGTACAGTGTGCTGTGATACCCACAGGGGTTGGGATCTTCATCACACAATTAGGTCTCTCCCTCTGTGCAGGCATTTTATAATAAATAATCAGGAGTCTTAATATGGTTTTGAAGCTGGTCAGCGCAGTCATTACCCTGCACAGCTCCCGAGTTCAGCTAAATTCACTTACTCAGACTTGTTTGCAATGTCTCGCCTGGTAATGAATATAAATGTTTTATTAAGGTAAATATTTAGATTTCTTGAGTGATTTTAGATGATTTTTTTTTTTTTTCCCCCCAAGTGGAAGAAAGATAGCCATGCCCTGATGCATGAAGATTGCATTTATTTGGGTTCTTGTGTCATGAGGTATGGGCTCACATCTGGCTGGGTTTGGTATTTGCCATGATGAGGAGAACTTGGTGCCCAGTGGTGTCTCCCCTACCGGGGCTGTTGCCCCTTTTCCCACAGAGATGTGCAAAAAATAGGCCCAAAGAAGAGCATGGAAAAAAATAAAATGCAAATCTTCCAGATTTATTTCTGAGGCTTTTTGGAGATTTCCACGTGGTTTAGCAGTGATTTTAGTGTGGCCTCTTGCTATGCTGGGCCCAGCTGGCCTGGCCTGCCTTGTCCCAGTGATGTCCAGGAGAGGGTGGTGTCCCCATAACCCACCCTGCCAAGCTCAGGAGGCACTTGGCCAAGTCTCAGCCCTGCAATATTTCTGATTATTTCTTACTCTCTGTTAAATTTGTAGAAAGCATTTCAAACCTCATCTGTCAGAAGCATCACCACTGCTCAGAGAAGTGTTTTAATTTTATTTAATCACTTCTAGCTGCATATCTCGGGTGATTGAGCGTGGCCTCTTTGTGGCAGAGTGCTTGGGAGAAGGGACAAAAATCAAACTGAATGATGGCGTTGGCCAAACCCTCGGACTGCCGTGAAACCAGTTCCTGACTCCCAAAACTGACTTGCCAAGGATAAATTCCCTTCCAGTTCAAAAGCCAGGCTGAACAGATGTCTTGCATGGTGCCCTGTAAAAAAACATTCTGGAGCTCACAATGAGCCACAGACTCCAAAACTGTTTCTAGGTGTGACAAATGCAGGGTCGTCCCTCCCGGAGTTATCGCTGGCGTCGCACAGTTGGATTTGGGATATGGGAAAATCGGGGCCACTGGAGATAAGAGGGGTCATTGCTCCCTTGTTAGATGTAACATGCAGCACTCAAACCCTGGAACTTTGGGCACTGGACATTGGTGGCTCAGTGAAGCACTTTGGCTCCTGGCTTGTCAGAAGAGAGGATTAATTTAGGAACCTGTCATACACCGCTAATTAAAAACAGAGGCTGGGGGCAGCTGGGACACCTGAGGCTCATCCCTGGAGGTGTCCGAGGCCAGGTTGGACACTGGGACTGGGAGCAGCCTGGGACAGTGGAAGGTGTCCCTGCCCATGGCAGGGGTGGCACTGGATGGGCTTTAAGTCCTTTCCAAACCAAACGATTCCGTGGTTCCTTGATTCTCTGATTTCTGTTATTGGACCTTTCCTGGAGAGGATCTGTTTTGTTTCTCCAGGGAGCCTGATTGGGTGAGAGGGAAAACAAGGAATGGTAAGGAGAAGCGATGTTTGATGCCGTCGAGGATGGAAAGTGCTGATTTGCTGTGGTGCCGTGCAGTGTGGATGAGTGTGTGCAGGAAGGGAAGGAGGTGCGGCCATCCCGATGGAGCAGCAGCTGCTGGGAAGCGCCCAGGACTTAGTGCTGGTTTTCCCCTGTGTTTTCCTCTGCGTTCCCCTGCTCTAATGTTGTTTTCCCTTGCTCCCAGCGCTTTCCCGTTTGGCCTGGGCGGGCTGTACAGGGAATAACACGGTTGCAGTTGGGTGTTGCCGAGTGCACGTTTCACTGCCTCTTGCCAACCCATCCCAAATCTCCTGCCAGGCTTGGATGAGCGGTGCTTGCCTGAAGCTTAATCTGGTTAAGGCAGAGGTTTTGATGGTGATTTGAGAAGCAGAGCACAGCAGCAGAGGCCGTGCTGCTCTCCTTGCTGTGGGCAGCATCCTTACCCTGCCCCTCGGGCTCGGGAGCGCGAGTGGGGCAGCACGTGGTGCTGGGAGAGAGGATGGGAACGCACTCCAGGATTTCCTTCTGGCTGCACCTTGCTCTCCAAAGCGCTTGGTGGTTGCGGTGCCAGCAAACCTTGACAAACTGCTTTGCTGGTTTGGGTGATGCTGCATAGCCAGGACTCTCAGATCCTTGTTTCCCCCTTCCCTGCGTGGCACAAATTGCTCTAATGTCACGTAAGGGATTGGGAAGGAAACTTGGGCTCCATTCATACCGGCATTGTTGCTAGGAAACCTCTCCCTTTGACAATGGATGTTGAGCATGCCTGTATTTGCCTTTGGCTCTCCGAAGGACAAAAATCACCATGTGGCACTGGCGGGAGGGGGGGGGGCGTGGAGGAAAAAAAAAAAAAAACAACCAACACAAAACCCCTGAAAATTACTTTAAAATTTTCCACTGTGCCAAATGCTCTGGATTGCAGATGCCAGTGCTTCTGGTTTCGTAGGGACACAGATGAGGCACAGCTCGACCCTTGCATGCTTCATGTGCTGGGAAGTCAGGCTGGATCCTTGGAGTCCCTTCTGCTACCTGAGCTGGCTGGGGCTGCAGTGCCATATGGGAGCGGGAGCCGAGTGCTTGCCCGTGGTTACCGCGCAGGGGGAGCCAGCCCGTGGTATCCATGGGGGAGCACACAGCACACATTCCCTGGCTCTCCCGAAAGCTGCTTGGTTTACAGAGTTTTGCCTGGTGCGAAAGAGAGGCTTCATCATTCTCTCTGTCTCTCTCTCTTTGCCCTTTGGATTTCAAGATATTACATGGAAAAATATCCTAAATACCCATTGTGTGTGCATACCTGTGTGTTAGAACTGCATTGTGGGTGCTTTTAATAGGCTTGAGGAAAGAAGAAATATTTGGAAACTATTTTGTTTTCTTTTTAAAAATCGAGAGGACTGAAGTAGTAATTATTTTAAAATAGCCTCCATATTTTTGACACCAATTGTTTTTTTTTTTTTTTTTTTTTTCCTTTTTTTTTTTCTCTTTTTCCTGTCCTGGCTGAAAATCCTGCAGACTGCATTTTTTTTTTTTTTTTTTTTTGCCTGCTCTGGTTGCTGCCAAACACTTTGGATGAAGTGTTGCACATCAGTGTTGACCCCAGGTCAAGGCAGAAGGGGAAAATCTGGCCTTGTGGCCAGGAGATTACAATTACAGTGTTTAATGTTGCAATTCTGGCTGCAGAAGAGACAAATCTGTGCCTCAAGATGGAATACTGGGTGCGGGAAACATGGACTGTGCCCATGCAGTCTCCAGTGCACTGTGGGAGCAAAAAGCTGATGAATTGATCGTTACCTTAAAGAAGTAAAGGATGAAATAAGTTAAAATAAACTCAAGAAATTTGCTAGTTTTAGTAAAGATTCTTGGTTTGCAGTTGGCAGCACTGAATCAGACATTTGACCACTGAATCCGACGTTCTGTGGGTTTGTTTCTTTGCGGGGCTGGATTTCCATTTTCCCCTCGGTGCCCCTCGCAGGGAGGGATGAAAAGGCAGGAGGCAGCCGGGGCCGCTGCGGGGCTCGGCTTTGTCCTCAGCTGACTCCATTGTGTGGGGTGGCCGTGGGAGGCTCGGGGGTCCCGCTGCTGCCGATGCCGAGTGCATCCCGTGCCAGGAGCGCTGCCAGGACAAAGGCGCGGTGATGAAACATCCCAGAGAATCCCAGCCCTGAAAGGCGGCTCCGCAGCCGGGCTGAGCTCCCCGAGCTGTGCCGAGCCCTCTGCCTCCCTCCCGGCTGCTGCTCCGGGCACAAACCCTTTGTCCCTGGCCCTGCTCCCGTTCCCTCCCCTTTAGGCACCTCATTACCCATCACAGCACCTCCCTCTCTTCCCATTAACTCTCCTCTCGGCTTTTCCCACCCCTAATATCATGGCTATTTATCCCGTGTTAAATTATTTTTATTCAAGCAGCAGCTGGGTCCCTTTGTACGAGGTCTTGCATATCTGTGTGAACCTTCAGAGCTAAAAGTTGGATTCCTGTCCCTGTTTCGGGGAGAAACTAAGGCTCAGGCTTGTGAATTCGGTCGTCCAGCAGCACTTTTGCAGTCCAGGGGGCTCAGATTTTGTGGTGTCTCGGTGTTTCAGACCGGTGGCTTCCTGATGGACCCACACAGCTCTGAGGTTGCTGCAAAGGCTTCAGCGTGTCGAGTTCAGAGCAGCCCAAGACCTCCTTATTGCTCCTAGATTATCATCATCATCATCATCGTCATCATCGTAGGTTTCTTTTTCTTGCCACGTGCTTCTAGAAGTCCAGTAGAGAGGAGCTGATTTTCTTTAGGACATTCATCTCTCCTGGTTTACAGTTAAGGATTTCCCACCTCTCCAGCCCTGTCCCTGTCCAGCCTTGCTCAGGGTGATTTTGAGGGGCCTGTGAGCACAGAGAATTTTCTAAATTTATCATAATTACCATCATTACCATCACTTTGGTGCTAAACATCTCTTGCTGTTGTGCTCTGTGAATTCACAGGATACTCCCACGCCCTTCCAATGTCTGCTTTCTGCCTACTGAGCAGCTACAGGTGTGCATCACAGAAACAGATGAAAATGGGATTTTTGAGGCGAATTGTGACAGTTCGAAGTCCATAATGTATTTGTCTTGGATAAACTGGTGACTTCGCTTATTTTTCAGGCAGTTATTGGAGTTTTAAGAGGTGTTTCATCAGCCTTTATGTCACTTAGGAAGATCAGGAAGGACTCACGACTGTGCTGGGGAGGGGATAAAGTTTGGTTGCTCACATCAAGGGTTTCTATACATAAAAAAAATGTATAAAATCCCATTGTCTCTAAAACCAACGCTCTCTACATTAGATGGGGCATTATGGGTGATGCATTTTGAGGAGCAGGATCCTGACCTACATTTCCCCACTGGAACTCGCCCACGGGTATTCCCACTTCACCCTGCCTTTAGGTTCCATATATTCCATTTCTCGGCATCTGCTTTCAAGGTTTTTGTAGACTTGAGTTTTATTTAATTAATATTTTAAGCCTGCGCCTCTGCCTTGATGAGGAAACGCTCCTTTCCAGAAGCTGCAAATGGGCTACTTTTATTCGAAATTGCATCTGAACAAAGGGCTCAGCACAGATTTATCTCTTCTGTTTCCAAAGCTTTCTCCAGCTCTCCATCAACTTTGGAATAAAGGGTCTATCCATTAAATTTAATTCATCAAACTCGCCTGCCTATGGCAGCAGCTCCCTTGCCCTGCCTGCCCTTTCAGAGCATTTCCTCCTGAAACCAGCGAGATATTTACTTACATTTTAGCAACTCTTTGAAAATGGCCATTATCAGGATATATCATTATGGGTGAAGTATCCCGAGCTTAATCTGCCCGTTGAAATTTACTTCATGTAACAACACAGTGTGTGCCCTGTAAATAACACACTGCATCGCAGGAAATGAAAGATGTTTTGAATAAATAAATAATGGCTTGCTGACTGCTGAGGCTCCTGGCTTTGGTAATGCACTGTGGAAGAGAAAGTAAATAGAAATCTCCTTCTGGGCATTTCTGGGCGTTTTGTTGTGGTTAAATACACGATCCCGGCAGAAGCCTCCAGCCCCGTGTTTGGGTGGCCTTGCAAATGAGTATCGCTGGTTTTGCTGTAATCAGAGTTTCTGTGAGGTGCTGCTGCACGTAGGGGATTTTTTAATGGAAAATTCTGGCAGTGTGAGGAGCGTGTCTAAAACCTTGTGGTCTCTGGTTTGACGATGGCTGGAAGCAGCTGAGGGATGTGTGGTTTTCGGGGGGCTGTGGGTGAGCTTTGGTAAATGGTGTCCCCTGCTGGAATTTGAGCTGCTGCGGTGTGCAGTGACCACCTCAGGCTGTGTTGAGCTTTGGGGCAGGGTGAGCCTGACCCAGGGTCTACTCCAACCCACGGACGGGCCGTGCTGCTCGAGGGAACGGGGAAGTCCTCGGGAGCAGGCAGGTGGGAGATGGAGATCCTTGGCCATCCTTGTAAAACCACCTCCGAGCCCATCGCTGACTCGAGTTCTAGCGGAAGGGTGGAATTTGTGGAAGGAAAAGCCTGGAAACGGCGATTCCTGGTGGGTTTGGGATGGTGTTTAGTTCAGCTTGACGTGGGCAGCTCGGGTGGAGATCAGCGTTACCCACGAAGAAACGCAACACCTCCCACCGAGACCGAACAGAGACACGACCGGTTTGCAAATCCCGTCGCTGAATCATTTTCACCAACTCTGGCTTAGGTAAAAGACAGAAATCTATCAAATGTTGTACAGATTAACTTATCACCCAGTTAAATGGGCTGTCAGTCTGGGCTGCCTGTGCTTGGCAGGGTGAATTCAAATGCATGCAAATTTCCCTGGTGGCTGACGAGCGACGATGGTGGAGCTGTCAACTGGTGACATGTGAAAATACATTAACATTGTTTAAAATATATTTGAAAGGGATAGCTCATATTTTGATAACATTTTCACAGCCAAATGATTTGTATGAGATCTGAAACACTGACCACATAATTTATGCTGGGAGGATTTTTTTTTTAATTTTTTTTTTTTCCTAATAGCAACTCTTCAGATATGTTTTGTGCTTCGAGGAAGCCCCCAAACAATTAACAATTACCACACAAACCGGTTTGAGTCCCATGTGCCACCATTGTACGGAGTCACTGTTCCGATAGCCTCGCTTGTCACTTCCACTTGATCTTTCCAAAAGTGATTAGAAACTTCAAAAGAACCAATTACACAGGCCATTGTGTTAGAGACCT
>VZRN01005861.1:63751-68019 GCA_013397935.1 Dasyornis broadbenti | reverse complement strand
TTTTTTTTAAAAGCCTCGTGCTCCTCCCTGCATTTGGCCTCGCCGTCCTTAATTTCTCCTATTTGCAAGATGGATTTCTTCACTTAATGGCAACGTCAGAAAGCAGAAATACTAAAAGCTCCACAGCACTTTCACTCATTCTTTCAGGTCTCAGTGACTTCCTAACCACTTCAGAGCCACGTGGCTTGTGATGGTCGCTCCCTGCGTGCCCCGTTCCGCCGGTGACCGCTTGGATAAGTGGCCTTGAAAGGCAGGAGGAAGATGCAGCTCGCTGCAGGAAAAGGTCGCAGGATGTGAACAAGTGTTGACTGAGCTGTGTGATAAGAAAAACGTCTGAAGCCTGGGATTCAAGATCCAGCCTTTAGTCTCGAATCTTCAGGGGTGAAAGGGGAGAACTTAGCGCAGTCTAAAAACAGCAGATCTCACAGTTCAGCAGTCAACCATGGCGCCTGATACATGAAAAAAATTACTTATGCTGTCAGCTTCCATTATTTACATGATCTTTCTATGGTTGAGTCGTGGCTGTGGATGTGCAATTCAGCTAGAAAAATTGTGTATTTTCACAGATGGGTGCTGGCATGTGACCAGGGCTGGAGCAGAACGCCTGGCTAGAGGTAGAAATCAAATACACAGAGCGGTGGATTGGTCGTTGAGGGGTTTGGTTCCAAGGTGCAAATGCTTACAGGTGTGAAGGGCTCTCTGGGAAGTGGTGATTCTCAGGAAAAGGAAGGTGTTGTGAACAGCTCTGGGTGTTTGCTCTCCTTGGCTTCCTGGGGTGTCTGCAGAGCCTGTTTCAGGCAGGGGCATCTCCCCCTCTTGTTTTATTTGGGAGTTCATAGCAAGGACAAACGTGCTGTCAGTGTAGTCAGGAAAGTCTCTCCATAAGACTGAAAGAAATCTTTTTCCAGAATAATGGAAGCTGACTGTCAGGGTGTGGGTGGAGTGCCTGCGATGAGGGAGAAGAGACCTCGTGGTGCTCCTTCAGGGAAGCATTTTCTGATGAGGGAGAGACAGAGGTCAGCACAGAGGTGCTTTCCCTTCTCATTGCCGTCTTTCTGTGGATTGCGCATGGGTTTCCACCACAGCCTGGATGGGACTATAATTAAATCAGTGGGAATCTATCAGCAAACTTCCTTTCACACCTTACCAAGGGTGTGTTTGTGTGCTCCGAGCACAGCTGCTTGCCTTGGAAACCCCTCCGAGTGGAAGCGGGATGAGATGCAATCCCTAACCTTTCCAGTGGCTGCAGGACACTCATAAATCCCTCTCTCCATTTCTGGGATTTGCCTTTTGACCACCCCCATCCCTACGTGCTGTGAAACGCTTCAGCCACGAGGTGTGACTCGGCTCCTGCTGAGAAGTTTGCAGAGAGGGATCCTCAGCGCTGGCAACCTAAACCCGGAGCAAATGCAGGGAAAACTTCCCAGGTTTCGGGAAAACTTCCCAGGTTTCAAACTGGACAGGAGAGTGTGTAAGAAATTCTTCGCAAAGCTCGGAATTTTGCCAGGATTCTCTCGCTACCGATACCGAGTAGTGAGGTGAGGTTTTTGTCACTGCGGTGTGAGGTGGCAGCTTTACTGAACTTGCGGTACGAGTGGAAATCTCTGACCTGCTTTCGATCTCTGAAGTTCAAACACCGGCCAAGTGTCAGGAGCGCAGCCCTCAGCGCTGCAGGGCACAGGTAATGGAGGCAAGAGGGGTGAAAGGAGGGAAAGAAGGAACAAGGGGATGAGGCCATGCCATCAGAGAGACCGCCAAGAAGGGCAGCAGGTCCTGTGCTGACATTAGTGGCCTGTGGTTAACTTGGAACAACATGTATTTCACATTAAAAACATTATGAAATATTTGTAGGCGTGTTTGTGCCTTCCTTGAGGGTGTGACTCTCCCTCCCTGAAGGAGGAGAGGCGTCCTCGTGGGTTGGCAGGTATTTAACACCTGGAAAATCGGTACATAAAATCCATTTAACTTGTTAGCGAATCAATTGCATCTCCCTTGGTGGCGGCGGGATGTGCAAACCCTTTCCCTCCAAATCGTTGTCTCTGCAGTTCTGCACGGCTTCCCTGTGCTGCTCGTAGCTTGGTTCAACTCCACTCATGATGAACTGGAGGGGGAAAAAAAAAAAGGTTTTGCCCACATGGAGACATTTCCTCATGAGAAAGAAGAATAAGAAAAAGCACAGAGTTTTTGTGCTCTTAAGAAAGGCAGGGAGCTTGGTTTCCCAGAGGGAATTAAGTCAGTAAATGTTGTATTGAGAGGAAACCCCCACTCGCCAGTCCATTGCCACTTTTAACAATCCCGAAGCTTCTGATCACAGGTGAACATCCCAGGAACCTTTAGAAAGCAGCACAAGCCCAAGAAACTGAAGAAGGGAAACGGAATTCCTCACCTTTGAGCACGGCAGCAGTGTCAGCACATCCCTCCCTGCCTGGAGCAGGTGAGCACGGAAGGCGAGTGGCAGGAGGGCTGGGACACAGAGCCGGCCCCCGCCTCCCCCTGCACACTCCTGCTAATTGCTTTTCCCGGTACAAGGCCGGTTCCACCCCTCGCTGGATGAATTCCCCTCGCTTGGTGCTGCCGTGATTGTGCTTGTGCTACTTTGCTTCATCGCTCCTGTCCGCTTCCAGCTGGTTCCCACCGCCCGTGCTCCCCGCGCTCCCCTCTTGCCCTGCCTTGTGCTGCTCCCGGGTGCCTGGGAATCCCTGCTGCAAGGAGCAGCGGCCACTTTTCCTCCCCTGGAAAATTGGCTTCCTGAACTCCAAAGCACTCTTCACGCTCCTGGGCTTTTTCTCTGTGCCCATGCCCTCTCGGGAAGGAGGGAACTCACTGGTGCAGTGAAAGGAGGTGACATCGCTGTGCCGCGGGGCTCTGTGTGAAGGGCACGTTGTTGAGATCGACATTTTGCACCCATTCTGTCCCAAACTGGGCTCCTGGCGAGGACGAGGTGTTTCAGGGCCGTATTCACCGTGACTCTCATGGAATTGTTAGAGCTGGAAGGGACCTCTGGAGATGGAGCCCAAGCCTGTGCCCAGGCAGGGTCACCCCGAGCAGGTGGCACAGGAGCACATCCAGGTGGGTTTGGGATGTCTCCAGAGAGGGACATTCCACAAGCCTCACCTGAAAATCGCATCACTTCCCCTTTCACTCACACCATTCCCTGACTCGAACTTTTTTCAGGATCGGCACCCACCAACCCCCTTGCAGGAAGGTCTTGCTGAACTCTCACAGCTCTGAGGACAAGTCGTGGATTTTGCCGATCAGACTCAGTGCTCGGCACAGCAAAGCCCAGATCCGGTCTGGGATATTTGAGAAGAACCACTCATTTTAACTAAATCTTTTGCCCAGGTATGGAAGTTTTGTTATAATTGAGGGTCCGTCCCCCGCCCCCCCCTTTTTTTTTTTTCCCTTCAAGGTGATTGCAGAGAATAAAGTAGGATGCAAAAGTCTTCATTAAAAATGCATCTTGTAAAATTGAAACTTAAGTGTCAGGTTTTTCTAGCAGTCTGTCAAATACTTGACAATTAAAATAGCTGTTTTTAAAAATTTAATCAGACACAATAAGGACTAAATGCACAAGAAGCTTGCTCCTTCTTAGGACAAAGTAGAAACATAACAAGTCCATTATATTTCCTTACAAAAATGTCCCATTTGTAAAATATGCTATAATCTATTTTTAATTAAATTAGTAGATGCTATTTATTACCTGTGCTATATTTATTAATATTTAATATTTAATTTCAAATTAATTATCCAAGTGAAAGAGGACTCAGCTGGGCTGGAGAGACTCACAGAACAGCGAGTGTCCTGCAGCAGCCAGAGGTAAACCTGGAACGTGCAGCCGTCCTGAGCTTTATGGGAATGATGGCAAAAAAAATGTTCAGCAGAAGTTATGGGTGCAGCCACCTTCCTGTGTGAGAGCGTGGAAACCCCGAGGAGATGAATGCCTGGTGTCCATCTATTCATGGAATTGGGAAGTAGCTCCAGAGAATCAGAGAATGGATCAGATTGGAAGGGACCACTGGGAGCCATCAAGTCCAGCTTCTGCTCCAGCAGGGACATCCCAGAGCACATTACTCAGCGTTGTGTACAGGTGGTTTTGAATATTTCTAGAGAAGGAGATATTCCTGATGTATTAGTTCAATATTTGTCTCTGTGACTGTGGGAGCACCCCATGCATCAAGACCTGACCTCCCCAGGTTGCATCTCCCACCTCTTTCCTGGGTAGTTTGCCCCTTTCCTGTGCTCTGGGAAATGCAGCTTTAGGTTTCCAC
>VZRN01005861.1:56251-58751 GCA_013397935.1 Dasyornis broadbenti | reverse complement strand
CTATCAGCATGATCGTCCTCCTACTCACTCATGTCTGCACTACTGCTTAAAAAAGATAGTTACTATTAGTTGTGGGATGAAACACACTCGGTGCACTTGGAGACGGGAAAAATACGAGCAGCAGGAGCCGCACAACTTTAAATTTTCATTACAGGCGTTTCAGCTTCCCTTTCCTCTTTTCCCTAATCTATCCTGTGTCCACTGCGTGAGCTGGGCAAAATAATAATTAGGATGAATCGGCGGGATCAGAGTGGTGTGCCGTATAACGTAAGGGGTAGTTAGGAAGTTGGCAAGCAAGGTCAGCTCCTTGGAGCAGGGAAAAATGGAGGGGTGAGCCAAGGCCCTCCCCCTCTCACCCCTCCCTCTACAAGGCAAAGTCTGGAGAAGTCGGTGCCACTTGGCCACGGGCAGTGATGGGTAGCCCTGAAATCTTCCTGCCACCCGTTCCCCATGGCTCTGGTCTTGTGGCTTGGTACAGGAATGGGTACAGGGATCCACCTTTCCTGAAAACCCCTTTTTTTTTTTTTTTTTTTTTTTTTTTTTTTTTTTTTTTTATTTCCTGAATTTGCTGTACTTCTCTGGGTTGGGCTAATCCAGAGCTTGGAATTCTGCGAGAATGTGTTTTCTGTGCGATGTCCTGTGCAAGGAAGAGCTCTACTTCAGGAGCAACAGGCTGAAGATACTGTGAGAAATTGTTCTGTGATACTGTTTATACTTCAGATCCTGAGCTCTTCAGGAGGGGGTGCTTTTAGGCCTGTGTGATTCCAAATTATTTATTCTTCATTCAACTTGGGTCCAATTTTATCCCAAACCCCTGGCGCCCTCCTGGTTGGCGCAGATTTCAAATACTGTTTCTAGTGAAAAAAGAACAGACCCATCACTTCTTCCTTTTGTTACCTGGGGGATTCTCCTTTACTTCCTGACAATTCTCACTTTCCTAAGTGAATTTATCAAGGCAAGCAGAGAAGGAGATGGCTGTTGCTTGTTCCCTTGCCCTCTGGTCATGGCTGCTGCCCACCCCAAATTCTTGTCAGGAAGTTTCTTTAAAACCACCCATAATAATAAACAAACTTAGTGGTCCCAGACTGTAGACACTATTTTTTTTTCCCCATAAATTTTTCTTTACTGCTTCATCCTCCATGCTGTTACTTTTAGCCTTTTAGGGTTTTTTGGTTATTATTTAAATTCCGGGGTCAGTGTCACATGAAATTATTCACTTGTCAGAAACATTCTAGCCGGGAGCTGTGGCAGCATCTGCCCTGGGTGTTTCCGGAGCAGGACAGGATGTGTTTTGTCCTTGCAGCTCCACCTGGGTGTCTGCAGGAGCTGCTCTTGCTTGGCTTTTTCTGCTGGCTTGGAGCATCTGGAAGATGGGTGCGAGTGCTCTCCCGTCCACGCGTTTGCCATCACATGCTCCCTGAAAAGAGCTTTTGTCAGGCTGTCAAAATACATCTTGTCCAGTGCCAGGTGCTGGTGTCAGGGCTACGAGGTGAGGCATGAAAGTGCCTGAGTGTTCCCGCCCTTCCACCGAGGCCCAGGTTCGTGGCACCCTTTGAAAGGGGCACAAATCAGGCTGCTGAGCAGGATTGAGGGTGTTTTTCCCCTCTCTCTCTACCCATGCTGAGAACAGAAAACTCTTGTGATTTCCTGTCGTCTTCTCCCAGTACTTTCAGGACTTGCTCTCCTTGTTTCCTCCCCCAAGCAGAATATCGTGCCCTTGGTCCTTGGCTTCCCGAGCAAGGCGGAGAAGACATCCGCATATTCCCTACACCATTTTTCTCTTTAGTGGATATTAGCAGATGTGCTTCCAGCAGACTGGCTAAGCACAAACAGGCTTTTAGAGTGACAGGTTCATGAACCAGGGGCCCCGCTGGCGCTCGTGTACCCAGCTCCCCTCACCACCCTCGCCGTGCCCCAGCTCTCCACGCCGCGCCAAGCTGCAGAGCCTCGAAATCTCCCTCTCCCAAGCTCCCCAGGGTTTCTGCTGATTGATTTCTTCTTTTTTTTTGCCTCCTTTTTTTTTTTTTCCCTCCTTGCTGCCCACTAAGCGGTGCCTATAAGTGGCTGTGCCGCGGCGCCGGCGCGGGGCTCACTTGCTGCTCCCAGATAAGCGCGTTAATCCTTTGTCTTGTGCGGCGGGATAAGACACCGACCCTGGCGGCAGCACCGCGCCGTTTGTTCCAGTTGCTTTTGCAGAGCTGCTGCGGAGCTCTCAGAGCATTGGGTCTTGGCCCATTGCCCCTGCTAGGCTGCTCCCTTAATGGATTAGCCGGACTTCAAGGAAAATCCCGCTTTAACAATAGCGGGGAATCGTGTGGTCCTCGGTCTACCTAAGGAGAGGTGCCAACAGTATTTTCTGCTACCAGCGAATCTGCTCAGGCTGTTTGATCCGATTTCTCTCTTCTCGATTTTGATATCTCTACAAAAGCCATTGCAGATGGGAAAGGGAGAAAAAAACCCAAACCCCAAACACACCAGCCAAGCCACCCTCAGTTTTTTG